>JAGFPH010005387.1:7231-64085 GCA_018207615.1 Philaenus spumarius | reverse complement strand
TCAACCTAAATTAACAGAAATGCCTCCGAATATTTTTATTTTTTTTTAACTTCCCGCTAAGAAAATTGAATATTTTCTAAAATCGGGAAGTTATTGGTTTCACCCCGTTTTCGAAAATCGAATATTCATCAGATCTCGACGTTTTGAGGTCCTATGAATCTTCCCTGACCACTCCCGAGAGGGTGTCACTCTGTCTGTATGTATGTGTGTGTGTGTATGTATGTGACCCACTTATAACTTTTGAACGGCTTAACCGATTGGATCCTACCAAACGGCGTTCTAAAGAGTTTCATCAAACTTAGATTTCCTGAAAATTTCAACTAATTCGGACTGGTAGGTTCTGAGAAATTTCGAAAAAACTAAGAAATAAAATTTTTCAAATCAGGTTTTTTGGAATAACTTTTAAACGGCTTTACCGATCAATTCCAAAATCTAATCATCTTTTAACGTTGAAAAGTGACGTCGATCGCTACCAGTCCGGTCAAAATCGGTTAATTCATTCGCGAGATATCGTGAACGAAAGAAAATTAAAAAAAGTGTTTTTCCTGAATTTCTCCAAAACTTTTCATCTGAAAAATTTTTGTTGTTGATTCTTTCAATGGACTTAAAAAAATGCATCGATTGCCGCAAATCGCATAAAAATCTGTTGATTCATTCAAAAGTTATGGCAGTTCAAAATTTCCAAAAATAGTGTTTGTTGTAATTAAACTTAGCGGGAAGTTACATGGATGGCCTTTAGGGTCAACCGTTTTCCAAATTTTTTTTGTAGGTTCAGTTATAAGCATTATTTTAAACTACGGATTGTTTTCCATAATTTAACGTTTTTTTTCTGATTAAACTTCCTACATTTTTTGGCACCTGGCGGAAGTTTGTCCGTTTACTTCCACGCAAACAGTTTCAATAGTTAGTTTCATGTTTTAAAATTTATAATATATTAAACTAGGAGAAACCCCTGCGTGCTACGCACGCCAACCCCCCAATGGAACCGTCTAAAAACATACCGTATGTTATGTTTTATTTATAATAAAGGTGTAGGATTAATAATAACCTCAAAACTAAGGTGGTAAATAATGTTAAATGATCAACCAAATTATTTCTTATATTTATTTTATAACAGCAGTTAATACTGGTTAATAGAACCAGCAAGGTTCAGGTCTACACTTTAAAACCCTAACCTAAAAGCTAGAAATACAAAAATAATTGTTTAAAATTTGGAAATCAACTGTTAATGGAAATATTGAAGCAAACAGCTATATTATGTTATTTTATTCAATTGGTTGCTATGATAATAAATGTAAATACATGTGTTAGTTTATCAGTCTAGGCCTAACCTAAGGTTTTTTTTTCCCGACTAAATTTACAAATATTGAAATAAAAAGGGTTTTACGGAAATGAATTATAGCCTATGTTACTCAGGGATAGTGTAGTTTTTTATTAGTAAAACTATTTTTTTCAATCGGTTCAGTAGTGCCAGAGATTACCCCCTACATACAAAAAACAAACTTTACCTCTTTATAATATTAGTTTATATATTATAATACAGTATTAGATTTTATTGGTGCACTTCAATGTTCTGTTCTTCTGTTTTTAAAAGATCTGTAGTAGTCGTTGGACCAACTTCAGGCCTCCTCTAAATACTGTACGTACTTATATCTCTATGGATAATAGAGGGATAGAGCTTTCTTATCAGTTACATTTTCGATCTGGCTGTCAGCTGATTAAAGATAAAAATATATTTAGGTTTCTAGGTTACCTATTCAACAGTGAACATCACCGTAATTTTAAAAATATTTTCTGTACCTAGACGTTTAAAAACTGGTATGACTTTAGTATTTTCCAATGTTTTTTTGTAGGTCTAGCTATATACCTGAGTATTTAGTTTTAAATAATGTGGAGAAAAATAGAGATATATTTCTGTCCAACAAACAACTATCAATAGGCCTATTGATCAAAACTCTGCAAATAAATTTAATTTGTACCAAACAGTTCTAGTGGATCTTGATTTAACTTCAGAGCTACTGTAAAATGACAGATGAAAGGTAGGCTGAAATCAAAATTAATTCTTTAACTTTGTGAAGGATGAGAAGTGAAATAGTGAACAGAATATGCAATGTAAGATTACAAACTTTGATAGGCCTAGCTAATAGAATGAGGCCTGTGATTTCTTTAATCTGTTCATACCTAGTAGAACCCCTCTTAACCGGTCAGGTCGGGACCGAGACCCTGTCCGGTTACGAGTTTGGCCGGTTGATCCGAGGTTCCCGTAAAAAATAGATTTTAGTTAAAAAATAACCTACAGTACATATTTCATAAATAATAAAGGAAATAAGACGTTATTGCAACTGATTTTATTGTATGTACTGTACATACACACACAAACAAACACTAACAAATTACATGTAAACATTTTAACTTTCCTCGCCTCCTTTTCTCCCCTCCTGTTTTCAAGCACTTTTGCTCTCACGAAATTCAGTAAAGGTTCCGAGAAATAAACAGATGAAGAAAGAGAAACAAAGGATGCCGCTTGGTTAATTGATTCCAAGAAAAAATAATACAGTTGCCGTGGGAAGCAAGATTTGATCCTCCCTCTTGCTTCCGCGGCAAGAATCAATCGACAAGGCGGCTTCCTTTGTTACGCTCCTCCTCCCCCCTTTTCCCTGCCACAACATTAACACATACAGTAGCACAAATAACATTGCGTCATCCCGAAATGTCCGTCAAATAATCGATGTTTGAGACTTCGGCCAGTTAATATATTTGATTTTGTTGTTTCTTGAAATAGGCCGGTTAAGCCGAGGACCGATTGATCCGAGGCCGGTTAAGAGGGGTTCTACTGTATATTATGTAGTAGCCTATATCATTAACTGAATAAGTATAGTCATATGTTTATAAAATAACTTGGCCCAAATGAAAGTTGAGTAAATAAAACTAAAAATCCTTGAAACTCAATTTATACTAGTACTAGGCCTAGTCTGTTATGCATTGCAATTGCTGTAGGCCGTTTTTTTTTTTTTTTTTGGCGCAACTTTATTAATCGACTCCACGCCATATTGCTGCAGCGGTGCCAACATATACGCAACAAATGTTCTAATACGTCATTGTACCGGTAATGTTCAATTCAATTTCTAAAAAAATATTAGGCTAGGGTCAAATAGTAGTATGCTTTACATACGAAAAATAATAACTTCAAACATTCAATTTTTATATTTATTCGTATATTTACAGTTAATCTTCGTCGTCTGCAAACATATCTATATTTACAGTAATCATTAAACCACTAATCTATATAATTCAACATTCAATTAGTACAATATAGTTAGGTTGGCAGCACTACTCTATTTCCTAAAAAAAGGTCATCGTCTGCAAACATATGAGCGTAGAGTCGAATAGTAAAGTTATGCCTTTTTTTGTTGAGCTAAGTTGGTGTAAATTTACTTTAGAACACCTGACCTTAATTCCAAGAAACGGAGTAGTGTTGCCAACTTAAGCACATTTTACTGTTGAATGCTGGAAAGTTAGTGTATAGGCACAAATTTAGTGTTCGACCCTCGGCTGACCTACGCAATAGAAATGCAAGAATAATAATTAAAAAAAGCCTAAAGTTCTAACTTATAGTATTTAGTCAAAGTATGTTTACCTGTTTTCAATATTTAACAGTAGAATGTAAAACAACGTCGTCGTCTCCAAAAATATCAGCTGAGGTTTGAATAGTAAATCTACGCCAAAGTATAAAAGGGTAGGTGTCCTAATGTAAACTTTAGCCCATAGGCCTAACATTATAATATGCCTCCCTGCTGATATCTTTGCAGACAACAATGATTGAGTTATGATTCCAAGCTGAGAATGATGGGCGAACTTTTAGAATTACTCGACACATCAGTAAAATTTGCTTAACTATTTGAGAAATAGTTTTTGAGTTGAGTCATGTAATTTACAGTGGCCTCAACGAATCATGTCCTTTTATGGGGGGGGGTCAGTAGTCAGGCTGGCCTTGAAGAAACCAATAGGGACTGTGCGGGTTTGCCAACTTGTTTCCCTGCTTGGCAGAGTGATTTTTTGTGCAGTTATGTTCAACTGAGGCGCTTGAATAAAACCATAGGTGCTTCATTTAATTTTGCATCATAATTTATTGTAAAGAGTATAATTTAACAATTAATTTTAAAAATTGACATGAATAGCTACTTTTCTTCCTTGTAAAAAAATCATCTATAATTTTTAAACGGAAACCACATTTAAAAATAAATTTATTGATTTACTCTCCCTTTAAATCCAAAAAAACACATTAAAAGCTAATATTTATTTGTTTATTGGATTACTGTTTCAGTAGACCTTATTATTACTGGCAAAATAGTTGCTACCGTTAAAGCAAAGTAAATTTGTCAGTAATCCTACCGGTAATTCATAGGTAAATATTACTAATAAAGCTATAAATAAGTATCACTTACCATGTTTATTATTCAAAAATATAGCTATTACTATTATATGCGTTATAGAAATGTGAACACTGAATTAAAATAGACTAGCTGACCCGTGCGAATATTTTGCTAGTTAGGAGCAGGCCTACACTATACTTACCTGATTTAATACGTTGATTTGATTCAGTTAATTACATTTTATTTATTTACGTTGGTTTATAAATAACAGTTTATAAAAATGTATAGATCTAGCGCTTTACGTTGATTTAATTTCATTGATTTGCGTGATAGATTACATTTGCATATAGAATGTAAACAATCTTAACTGTTATGATAGTTAAAAAGATTGTTAATGACGCCTTTCATTAGGAATTATTTATAAACTTTCATTAGGAAAGTTTTTTAATCACTTTTTTTTAACAAAATCATTAATTTTAAGCTATTTGTCTATTTTTTATCAATAGCGGGAACATAAGCTTTAAAATTATGTTTGAATCACTAATTTTGATGAAGAATTAAGGGAGATATCGCTTAGCGACAAAAAAACACCTTTGAGAATTAATATAATATAAGGATAACAAACAGTATGGAAACTGGGTATTCAGAGTATTTACAAATACTGTAATGCTTTATCAAATAATGGTTCATTAAAATATAATGCTATTGTATTTGAGTGTTTATTAATGTGTAGGCCTAAATGTGTTTTAAATGTTGTGAATGAATGTAGCCTATATAAAAATAATGAATAAAATACCAGGAATAGCTAATGCAAATTATAACAGGTACCTCAAGTTAATTATTTTGTATACTAACCGTACTAATTATATTATTTTATTAAAAAAATAATTTTATTTCTAATTAGTTGGGTATGAAGGCCTATATCCAAAAAAGGACTTAAATATACAATGAGAGAAGTTTATTATTTTCATTCAAATTTGTTTTGTATTTCTTTTAAATGTTTATGTTTAAATTATGATTAGTAACACATAACATTTTGGAAGCCTCGTGCAGGAAGCTATTTGAATTGACAACTACGCTGTGCTCTTGCATTGCTATTGGTTGTAGCCCACATTTAGGACATGGTTCATGCCACTAAAAATAGGCTATAATCTTTTTCACTCTATTATTAGATGTATAAAAGTTCTATTAATTATAACACATTTTATATCTTTTGGTTTCTGTAGTACATTCCTGCAAAGCCTTATTTTAGTCTCGGAAAAAGCTGCTAACATTGCCAGAGCTATCCGTTATGATAATCATTTGCTGTCTTTACTCATCAGGGAAAAGAAAGATGACGAAAAGAATCCAAGATTTGAACAGGATTTTAAAACACTTGCTGATGTTTTGGTGCAGGAAGTGGTGAGACATGACTTAGGGAAGCAGGTAATTGTATGGATTGTCTTCAACCTATAAAAAAATCTTCATTGAAATATCCTAAACTCAATGAAGAAATTTGTTTATTCCATCATAAAAGTATTTACATTTTCAATTTAGAAATAATGTATAAATTATTTAAATATGTTTTTATTGTAGGCCTACCACGTTTTTAAAACTGACTAAAAGGTATAAAATAATATTTCCTAACCTCGTACAGATTTATAACCCAATACAGATTGTCCTGAAAATTTGTGATTTTAAATTTTTAATAGCTATAAAAATACTTGTAAGATTTGAAACTAAAAACATTGGGTGCATGCAATAGGCCATTGATGCTTGAATAGTTCATCTAAGTCACTCAAACAATTTTTTTTCTGCTAATGATATGAACTGTCAACAACAGCTACTCCCTACACTCCTTAGACTACTATTATTACATGCACCACACAATTTTCATTTTAAATTAGGTAGCCTATACCGGTATTAAAAATTCACAATCACAAATTTTCAGCTAATGAATGCGTTAACGGGTTTTTATTTTTCTTATCACAGAAATACATGGTTATTAAAGGGCATCAATTTGATGTATCACAAGCCATATGTGTACATTACAAATTTTTTAGTTGGGCGTGGTATGAAGGGGACAGAAGATTTTGAGATTCTGTAAATAGGTTTTATAAGTTTCCTGATGTTAAATAACTGTCCTGAGATCAGATTTTGTTTATCTCTTTCTGTATTTTAAATAGGCCTAATATAAAGTTAAAAATAACATTTTTTAGTGTAGCGAACAAGTGCGTTAGCTGATTTTTAATTTCTTACCACAGAAATGCACGTTTTTAAAGGGATTTCCAATGATATGTTGTGACGTGGCAGGTCTATAGTTATAAGTAATAAATAAGATTACATACAGTACATCAACTTCTAGTTTGAGTTCAGAGTTTATTGGCTTCATTGGAATGTGCCGAATTGCTGAATTTACGTGAGGACGGTGAACCCAAGTCACATTTAGTAGACAGGCAGTTTGGGTTGAAATGTCGGACCGGTTACACGTGTGAGAGCAGTAAATATTACTTGTTGTTTGGAATAAATATGTAATTGGAAAATTGTGTTTCATTCCACGAAACAAAACCGCCGCCTCCTTACAATGTCACAAGATATGGGTTTTACATTGATATAACAATCCTTTTAAATTATATCATGGTGTATCATGACTCATTTTACACTCTGTATGTAAATTATCTTGCAAAGTATAAAAGTGAGATGACTATGGGTTCACTGTTTGAAACAACCATATCTCTCTACACAGTTATACATTGCAAAAGTAAATTCTGTTACTCCAATTGGGAGAGTGTACGTTCTACTTGAAAATGATGTGGCCCAAACGAATGCAGCTTTGTTACTAGCTATTTACGAGCTATATGTGCTTTTAATTCATTTTCCCCATTATGTACTTTTTGAGAAATTTAAAATAAAAATTATGATTTTGGATTTGGCAAAAAAAAAATGTGTTGGTCTATGTTGTGTTGTACATCAATTACACACCTTTTCCAGCTCTCTGTCTCAATTAGGAGAGCTTTCAGAATGATGTAAACATTTTACGTACAGTTGTTTTTGGGCATTATTGAAAAAAAAAAAACATAGAAAAACTTTTTTGCAGGGCATTAAAAAAAACTTTACATGCATATTATTTCCAAACTAATTGACATATTGTAATAAAATTTTGTAGTTTTCTTGGTCTATATGAAAATTACCAGTGTAATAAATATCATCAAATTCTAAGATGGTGAAGTTTACACCGTGCGTTTAGTTGCACATCCTAATAAGTAAAGAAATATAAATCATTATATTTAATCCATTGGCCTAGCAATCTTTGAATGCACCCAAACCCATGCAATGTTAATTACAGAGACCAAAACCTCTGGGTTTTACCCAAAATTCCATAAAATATAACAAAAACTTTTATTTTATTGAAACTTTTGTGGGCAAAAATATGGAAATGACTGAATTTTTCTGCTTTTAACCCTTTGCGTACTGAAAGGCCACATTGTGGCCCACCGACATTTCTACACCAGCTGTATAAGTTTACTAATCAAAATGTCCTCTCAGGTCTGATGGGAGTGTGGCCCACTTGTGTTTTCCCCTACAAGTCTGACGGGCACCATAGAGGCCCAACCGTATTGTTTTGTTTTAATTAATATTCTTCTGCCTGTATAGTGCTGTCTGTATTGTTTTATAGGTTGGTATTATTGCGCAATTTTCGTTTTCGCGCGTAAATAATGTAAACAACTAACCCACACACATCACAATCGCCTCTGTCTAGGCCGATCGTAGTGGTGTTGTTTGTTAGCCAAATTATTTGTCCTTTAGTTTCTTAGTGCTTTTAGTTATTTGGTATGCATTTAATATTTTTTTTTTTTTTAGTATTTAAACTGAGTCGTAATAATCATTACTTTGATAAATCAGAGACGCTTTGGAATATGTATATTATGTTTTTCTTAAATTCATTACTTTCTAAATAACTATACATGTTTACATATCACGTCTGGGCTTTAATTTTTAAAAACAAAGTTCCTTATCACACTGTTAGGAAAAGAACAAACACAGATATAGAGTTGGTGGGGCATTGTATGTAATATGGCGGCAGAGCTGACAGCACTGCCGACATGGGCCCAAGTGTGGCCCATCAGACCTGAGAGGACATATGGATTAGTAAACTTATAGAGCTGACAGAGAAATGGCGGTTGGCCCCAGTGTGGCCCATCAGAACTGAGAGGACAATTACTAAAACACCCATCAGATGGCAAAGGGTTAAGAAAGGCAGAGAAATGTGTGACCTCTCTTTTAAAAGCTCTTGGTACAAGCTTCTCAGATAATATAGATAATTTTGATTTAAAATACAAGTTATTTTGAGTAAGCATATTTTCTTCATACTGATGCAGGGTGGATGTGTCAGATTATACATACAGCGTTCAAAGCAAGCAAAAAAATCAGTTTAAACGTTTAAACACTAAAGTGTTAATATCTCTCTTATGAAGAATTGAGAAAAATATTTCTTTTAAAACTCTGTATAAATTTTAAGTAGTTTTTGAAGAAATAAAAAAAGTAAACAAATGTTGAGTGGTACAATACATCATTTTAAAGCCTTTGTGAATGTAATTTTTAGGCACTTTTACACATAGTTTCAAAAATGTTTAACACTTCTGATTTTGGGGAAATTTTTTAATTTAATGTCAAAAATTGTTAAATGTTTTTAGTATGTGCCAGTTAGACTTAGAACAGTTTAGCGCATGTAAGCCGTCAGTAACAACTGTGTTGGAAGTTCCAACAGACTGTACTACCACTGCACTGCCTCTTACCCCCCTCCCACCCCAGTAAAATGTTCAAATTATAATATATTGTGGGATATCATAATAAACTGATCTGAAAGCTGAAAATGTTGATCGGTCATATAGTTTGGTCATATAGTGATTGCTTAAAATATCAGAAAAACTAATTTGTTTTGGGCTCTTTTGTTAAGAGATAATGGTAATGAAGTTAATTAAATTACTTATAAAGGCCTAAGTATTACTTAATTTACAATATATTCTGGAGGAAAATAGTGGAGTTTAAAATAAAACAAATTTGTTGGATTGCTGTATAGGTGGTCAATTTCATCTTAAAGTATAGAGAAAAACTATTTGAAGTTCATAATTTTACTGAATTTTGAAGAATTTTTATTTAAAAATAATTTTTTGGCAGTATCCACTTCTGGTGAATCATATTTGTGGTGAAGAAAGCAACGAGTTTACGACCTTGAATGGTGAAACTTTAGATCTTCAGGTTGGCGAGAGCGAAGATGAGACTGCGGAACAGTTGGTAATGATTTTAGGAGATGAAAATGCTGCAAAACTATTGGCAATGCATGTACATTCATCCGTTGATATAACAAACATAAACTTAGCAAAGGTACCTACAGGACTGAGTGGAGAACTTCCCATAGACGAACTTGGAATTTGGATCGATCCAATTGGTGAGATTATTTGTAATAACAGGATCTCTAGAAATTAATTAATGTTTATTTACAAAAAAGACACAATCAGTCCCACAAATATTAATAAAACAATTTTTAATTGTATTTCCACATTTAGAGGATGGATAAAAATTATGAACACGGATTAATATTAAGAATTTTTTTTAAGAAAGAAAAATCTTTATTTTTCACAGAGATAACAGTACATTATAATACAGGCCATATAATACAGTATCTATCAACATTTGAATTTCAAAATTAAATTTACAAAACTAAAAATAAAAAATTAATTATACAATAATCTTTATAAAAAATGAAAGAAACCCTATAGGCTCATCCTGAAATAAAGAAAAACATGTGTAAAGAAGAACAAAAATAAATAAAGACTATGCAAGAGTGGTACATTCTCCATTATAAAATTTGGGCTGCTATCTTGAATGAAGCTTAATTTGTTTAACGGAAGATGCTCATGTGATTATAATTAGAAATTTCGAAAGAAAGACAATGATAAAAACTGTACTTTGATATCTCAAAAGGTTTTGAAGATATTATTTGCTTTTATTTACATCCAAACATCTAATTAAATATTATGTTTTATAAAATGTCATGATTTAATATCTTCATTTTAATATTGTTGATGTTTTCGCATTAAACTAATTACATTTTACTTTATTATATTCAATAATTAACTTTATCATGTAAATCAAAGTCAAAACATTTATTATTGGTACATTTTCTTAAAAATTTTAAAGTTTATATCTTGGATATCACAATTATTGAACGATCATTTTTTAGTATTATTTGAACGGGTAAAGAAGAAGGTGATGATAAATAAATCATATTAATTCAAAATGAAATGACCTGTAAAATATTATTGAAAATAAAATCAACGCAATTGATTTTATTTTAGAAATTAAGTAAGCAAACCCTGTCAGTGTTAAATGATTCAAATAATGTGTTATGTGACTCTTTATCCTTTCTTACAAACAACATCGGATGAATATGCATTTTTCTTGCCCTTCATTTTCTGTTTTCCATAAGAACAGGTTAGTAAAAGAAGGTCTTTATTACTTGACGGCATCCGAGTCAGTATATAAATGTAAAACGTTTACGGTGTTACCATTGTGCGGATCATTGTACAAACAAAAGAAGCGGCACCTCTTGATAAACTAGTCTGTGCCTAGTTTAGACAAGTTGCCTAGTCTAAATACTTCGAAACATTTCAGTTTTTGTTTAGGAGTTGGCCCGAGTCATGCTGGTTCTTTTAAACCTTTATTATAACTCAAGTTATATTGTAAACGTAATAATTTAATTTAGATACTTTATATTATTTACCATCTTAGCTTTGAGTATGTTTTATTAATAACATATTTTATTAATTATGAAATTTTTAAATAAATTAAAAATTGTACGTGGAGGTAGTAAGGGGTCTCGCATAGTAAACATAGGGGCCAGTTTTAGAAGAAATGATGCCCGGGGCTTACATGAAATAATGTGCCCATTACTATTATTTTAGAAAATGTTTCAAAATTTTGTTTAAGAGATTTAACAGGTAGGCTATTAGATAGTTAGAGCCAGGATATTTAGGCATTAATAACACTTAAAATAGGCAGGCAAAAAGGCAGAAGGAAACACAAAAAAGGCACTGTAAATTAAAAAAAAGGCATAATATATTTTAGCAACTTATAAATAAATAATTCAGATAACTTACAGTTTACTGGTTACACATTACCACAAGGTATTTCTTTAAATTGTCTGTTGTTAGACTTTGTCTTCTGTCAGAAAGAACTGGCAGCACACACACGCACAGTTGAGTTATTGGTGGGAGTAGGCTAAACAAACAAAGCTTGACTCTGTCCCTACCATAGTTTCAACCGATATGACTACAAGGACAACAACAGAAGGAACTTTTTTACTTAAAAATTGGAAACAGTTCATCATCCTCTCTCTCCCTCCCTTTTCCGCGGTTACTATAGTTGTGGACAGCGTAACTCTAAACCAGGAAAAGGCTAATGTCTAACGGATGTACGGCGGATGTGAAGCGATCCAGGTTCAGAGTTACGCTGTTCACAACTATAAACACTCTTAATTCGTAAGAAATATACATCTGTCACATAATTTGGTTTCATAGAACAAGTTTCCGACTTATTCCCGTTCACTCTGGACACGTTTTACTTTACAAACATTATTCAATTTCCTTGGAAAAGGCAAAAATAGGCTTTTATAATTCAAATAGGCTGAAAGAACTTAAATAAACGGTACCAGGAACTGGCACATACTTTCTCACAAACATATTTAAATTACTAAACAGATTCACTGTGACTTGTAGGGTGGGGTAGGAGAGTTTTTTTATTAAAGTTCGAGATTAACTAATAAATATTATTATTATTATCTAGAGAGAAAACTATTCGATCGATTTCGAACAAATTTGCACCAAACACGTCAATTAGATGCACGTAAAAAGGTTTTGAAATTTTTTGAAAAACAACCCCCTATATGGCAAAAAAACCCCAAAAATCAGTTATTATTATTATTATTAGCTAAACGAGAATTTTTAGAAAGATGTGGGTTTTTGCATATGGTAGGGCACATTAAAGGCTACAAATAAGCCAAATTTTATCAAAATCGTTAGAGCCGTTTTTTTATAAAAAAATAATAATTGACTTTTTGGGGGTTGTTTGGCCAAAAAGGGGGTTGTTTTTCAAAAATTTTCAAAACCCTTTTTCGTGCATCTATACAGGCCTACTTGACATGTCTGGTGCAAATTTGGTTGAAATCGATCGAATAGTTTTTTCTCTAGCTTTGTATACTTTTATTAAAGTTGGAGATTGACTAATAAATATTATTATTATTATCTAGAGAAAAAACTATTCGATCGATTTCGAACAAATTTGCACCAAACACGTCAATTAGGTCTTTATAGATGCACGTAAAAAGGGTTTTGAAAAATTTTGAAAAACAACCCCCTTTATGGCCAAAAAACCCCCAAAAATCAGTTATTATTATTATTATTAGCTAAACGAGAATTTTTAGAAAGATGTGGGTTTTTGCATATGGTAGGGCACATTAAAGGCTACAAACAAGCCAAATTTTATCAAAATCGTTAGAGCCGTTTTTTTATAAAAAAATAATAACTGATTTTTTAGAGGTTTTATGGCCAAAAAGGAGGTTGTTTTTCAAAATTTTTCAAAACCCTTTTTCGTGCATCTATACAGGCCTACTTGACATGTCTGGTGCAAGTTTGGTTGAAATCGATCGAATAGTTTTCTCTCTAGCTTTGTATACATACATACATACATACATACATACATACAGACATACATACATACAGACATACATACAGACAGACATTTTGTAAAAACCACTTTTTTGTACTCAGGGGGTCCCAAAACGGATATTTTCACAAAAATCTCAACATCGATTTTTTTTGCGATCACTATACTTTCTCTATACTATAGTATAGTGAGAAAGTAAAAGGTTAAAAAAGGCAAATAGGCAAAATTAAGGCATTTTGCCAAACATCCGGGCTCTAATGATAATAGTTGCCTGAAATAATCATTATTTTTGCATGCAATGAAATACTTTATTTTATTTTCAAATTTTTTTCGCGAACTTGTGACATTCAACTTTTATAATCAACGAGTTTTTCTGGCTTATTGAAATATTAATACATGAAATTCACTTTACTAGCTTTGGTCTGTTCAAATTGCTTGATTGGTTTGGACAGATCAGATCTATTTTGTTTTCAATCGACAACTTAGTTTATAGTTTTACTTATATCACAAAATTAGATCAAATGGGTAAAACACCTTATGCATTCAACCTATGCATAGCCTGCCGGCCTAGAGTTGGTCAACGTATAGCGAAACCATGAGAGTAATTAACGTCAATCAACGTTCTAACTTACATTCTCTAGTCATATATTTACCAGCATTCAATGAGTACAATGTTCTTAGGTTGGCAGCTCTACTTTTTTTTCTTAAAAAAGTCCAGTGTCCTAAAGCACTCATTCAGCTTAGGTAACAATGTGCATACGTTAGGTTGACAGTACAGTGCTACTCTTTCCTTTCCTAAAAAAAAGGTCGTTGACTGCAGAGATTTCAGCATAGAGGTGTGATCGCCATGTTGCAAGCTATATTTTATAATTTTTAGTAGTTTAGCTAGGCCTACTCGAAAGAATTTAAGATAGCCAATAGTACACCAGAATTATTTTAATTTTGACAATTAGGCCTACAACATAATATTATCGACCTACCTTATTTCCATCTATGTGAGGGGGTTTCAAGTTGAAAATTTAAATCAAATAGCTTTGGTCATATAAATAAACGTCAAATACACTATTGCGTATTGAATTCAACAAATGTCTGCATTTCCCACGACTGTACAAATAGAATTACACAATTGAACAATAGCACTTTTGTAGAAAAATAATAAAATTATAGAAAGTTAAATAAATATATTTTTAAGTAAATTTGAAATTGACAAACTATATAGGTGTTCAATAATTTAAAAAAATTTAAATATAGTAGAAATTGAGTAACTTTAAAAATATAAGGCGTCTATTGGAAATAATAGCTTCCCAAAATTTGACGCCCTTGATGACCGCCCTGTTCTAAAATCAGCCCTGATACTAAAGGTATACTAGTAAATAAGTAGACATAAACTAAGTATTTAAAAAATGGGTTTTGTAATTTTAATAAATAAAAAAATAAAAAAATGCTCAATATCTATTAAAAACAATGAAAAAAATTATTTACATTATCAAAATAAACAATGTCAAAAATTTAACCTCAAATATGTTTGTTTTAGTTTACTAACTTACCCACACTTCATTTATGACTAGGTCTGTGACGTTCAATCTATGGTCGTTTTGGCGGTCATTGTCGTTGCACAATAGAATGACGTCACTGCTTTATTGAAGCCTACTTTATCATAATTCCAAAAAATCTCGAGGGGGATACGCTTTGGCTGAGTTAGTACTAGATGTTAGTGAAACCATAGTATAAAAATAATAAGTCGGTGCATTGCAACGAACAATTTAAAGAATTTAATATTTCGTGGTTATTTCAATGCAAACATTTAAATTTCAAAATCATACAAGAAACACATAAAATTATAAGAACTAAACCCAAATAGACGCAATGTTACCAATAAAATAAATTTAAAAAATATTACAGGCGGATCAAAAAGTTACTTTTCAATAAAAGTTTCATGAGCCCTACCTTACATAAATTACAAATGTTCCAAAAGTTCAATTTTGTGTGATATATATATTATTTTTAGATTAATACTTGCGTTTTTTTGTATTCCCAATATTTCACAACGTTTTAACTCACTTAAACTGTTCTTCTAACCTTCTTCACAAGCACATGTGCCGATTTTTTAACACCTCATTCTTTTAAATGAACTCGATATAAAAGACGTTTTCAATACAATACAATGTCCATCAATGCACTATAACATTTTAAACATTTGTAAACTCGACGATTTTACAGATATTCAGCGATATCTGCTTAGGAAAATTTGACTACTTTACAAAACACATCTTACTCGCTTGCTTGCGGATGTAAGAAGGAAAAAGGCATGCTAAGTTATCTGACATCACTTCCTTTCTGCATTGCTGCCAACTTGCCTTTTTTAGAAGAAAATAAGAGCTATTACACTCGACCCAACTTGAAAACGGTCCGTCGGAGGAGGGTAAAACTTCGTTTCCATCCGTTTCAGGCCATTTGGAGACGTAACTCAAAATTCATTACTTTATATATATGTTTTATTCCCGGATTGATAAGTGATAGTAAATATGCTTCAAAATAGCTGAAATTTTAGTGGAAGGGTCCTTGTAGGATATCCCAGACACTGATATTTTTATTTTTCGATTTTACACAAAATGGCAGCTTATTTGATTCAAACCAAAATAGCAAAGTTAGAGCGAGGAAATTGCATTATTTCTCCCACTCATAAGCCCGTGTGCAGTTTTTGAGCTATATCGTTCGAAAGGTAATTAAATTTACTACAATCCTGTGCAAAAGTAATTCAGGTACAGTCCCCTGAACAAGGAACAAAATTGATAGGAAGCTCCCGATAAATGTTTTTTTCACTATCCAAGTCAGGTTTTTGCGCAATTTCTCCCACTCATAAGCCCGTGTGAAATTTTTGAGCTATATCGTTCGAAAGGTAATTAAATTTACTACAATCCTGTGCAAAAGTAATTCAGGTGCAGTCCCCGGAACAAGGAACAAAATTGATAGGAAGCTCCCGATAATTATTTTTTCACTATCCATGTCAGGTTTTTGCGCAATTTCTCCCACTCATAAGCCTGTGTGCAATTTTTGAGCTGTATCGTTCGAAAGGTAATTAAATTTACTACAATCCTGTACAAAATTAATTCAGGTGCAGTCCCCGGAACAAGGAACAAAATTGATATGAAGCTCCCGATAAATGATTTTTTCACTATCCGTGTAAGGTTTTTGCGCAATTTCTCCCCCTCATAAGCCCTTGTGCAATTTTTCGCAGTCTGTCCGTTAATGCCGCATTGTTTTGAAAAATGATCTAGAAAAAATAAATTTTGTTCGAGATAACGAAAGTGTAGGAGAAAAACGGATGAACGTAACTGACAGGTGGCAACAACACTACTAGTGTCTAGCTGTTGTATCTAATCCTTCCTTCTTTCTGACGGACCCGGTATCCTTTTCACCGAATGCTTGTTGCAGTAACTTCCTTCCCGCAAAACAGATGGAAAACGTGAAGGAAACAAAACCAGCTGTCATTCCAATTTGTTTTCAGGCGTTTTCATCAAGCTTAGGCTCTATGTATGTCTACTTAACTTATCTGTATAACAATAAATATGTGTTTTTCCACGAACGTCTTTTTAATTTCTCCTGTTTTTATGTTAAAAAAATTCTGTATTGTTTCTGAGCTCTGTTCGGAATAGCGGGGTTCGAAATAGTGGGACTCTACTGTAGTTTGAAAAACATTTTTTGTTTAGAGATAGTTAAATTATTAGTTTAATAGAGTAAGCCTAAATGTAAACAATAAAGCATCCTAATTTATTGATGATAGCAAGAGCTAAGTTTTATTGGGAATGCAGCTGTAGGTGTAATTTCAAATTTAAATAATCATGTACAAATTAGTAACCTTGAAAGATAAAAAGTAATTTTGTCTAGATTCTACTGCGGAATACATCAGTGGTGGATGTACGAAAGCAGAGGAGCTTTACACTTCAGGTCTTCCCTGTGTGACAGTACTGATTGGAGCATTCCACAGAGAGACAGGATTACCCGTGGCCGGAGTTATTAACCAACCTTTCCATTGTGAAATAGATGACAAGTAAGTTAATAATTAGTTACAACTTGTAATTAGTGCCATTCCGAACAAAGGTGCAACACGCAATACGTTACACAAAAACATTTGAAAATAAAAACAACTTAAGTAAAACATCATGCAGGATGAGAATTTATTTCGTTATTATACTATTAATTTAGATTCATATCATTTAGAATGTTTCATAAAACAAATATAAATTATAACCTCAAATTCAGTTGACGACAAAGCTCAAAATTATTCTAAGTTCAGATGTAAAGAAAGCAGAAAACACATAAATGGTGGTTGACCAAGATAACTTTCCATTACCTCCTCTTTCAAATTCTCATCATCACAATTATATCATACAACTTCTCTTGAAATCACTGTCAGATAATTTGTTTCTCAGATCATCAACTCCAGACCATGCTTTGCTGCTAAATTTGCCAGCTTAAAACATAAGCACATGATGCAATTTTTTATTATTATGCAATATTCAATAGTTCAACATCACTCGAAAGTGTTATTAATGAATTGGTATCAGGCAGGATGGCTGATTTTGATAATTTAATGAAACATATTAAAGCAAATCGTACACATAAAGTAAAAATAACTTTGATTGGAAAAATAATGGTAAATATTTCAATATGAAAAATTAAAAAGAAATAAAATACAATCTATCTAAACTATATACATTATCCTATCTATAAATAAGTGCACAATTTTACAGTGTTGAACAAATATGGATTTGTTTGCTACACCACCACGTAGCACTTAATTTGAAAGTATTTTATAGTGACTAACTCAATCTTTATCACCAACATTTATCTCAGATAAATTTTAATCGATGACACCTTTTTATCAATTATTAACAAACTATAAGACATTTCACAGTTCACATAATTCACAGCATAATTTTTACCAAGCCTCTCTCAGGTACACTCAACCAAACCTTTAATGTTGACAATAACGTCTTATTTGCTTGTTTATTTATGAAATATGTAGGTTATTTTGAACAAAAATCTATTACGGAAACCTCGGATCAACTGGCCAGGATCTCGCTCCTGACCAGACCGGTTAAGAGGGGTTCTACTGTACACTAAATTAGGATGATTGTCTGAAGATGACTGCATTTTCACTAGGTTGGTACTCTTCCCCACTTCCAGAAGTAAAATCTAATAATCCTTTGTCATGGGGGTCATTTGCTGTGTCTACATCACTATCACCACTTTCATACAAAATTTTGTGAATATTATTTGATTGGTTAAAATAATTGCCCAACATTCACAACAACATCACTAACCTAAACCGCAGTTTGTTACCGACAACTGAGCGATCCGAAAAGAAAATATTACGGAGTAACCTCAGCCTGCCCAATCATTGCTCTTTAGCATTAGTACGATTGCGTTGGTTATTAACTGATTAATCTGCGTTTGAAAGAGGGCGATGTAATGAATCACGGGTGTGATGCCGTAGATTAAGAATGCATCGTGACTCTTTTATTTTGGTACCCTACTTTAAAATGACTAACTAATCAGTTCATATTAATCACCAATCACTCATTAGACTTGGTACTGTACATCATTGTTAGTAGTCAAGTTATTTTATTTGTTAATAAGTTTTAATAAATGTGTTTTATAGTCGAATATTACAGCTAGCAAATGAAGATATTGAACCCTGAGGTCAAATAATTTATCATTTTTAATACTTTTTATTTTATTCGTACCGATAAACAGCTTCGTAAAACCATGTCACAGAGTACTTGTTGTTGCAACGTGTGGCACTAAGAAGAATTTTATTCAATAACTAGAGTAGAGGGCTCCGCCTCCTGCTCGCTTCGCTTGCCAACCCCCGCGTAGAAGCAAATGCAAACAGGTTATTTTATATAAATAGGCCTACTACTCAATTCTAATATGTCTTATTTATTTTAATTGGGACGTATCATAGTGGTTTCTTATTTTTAAATTCCTTAATTTATTAAGGGTTTATTCTCTAGCTTTAAGGAAAGTATAACAATCAACATTTTTACCCCTTAGCAGCACGCGACAAAATGTCAATCTATGATACTTTTTTTTATGTATGTTGTAAGAAATAAATGTACAAATTTTCAGCTCACTAACTTTAAGGAAAATATAACAATTAATTTAAATTTTTTTAGGGGTTGTTATCACATTTTCACCCCTTAGCAGCACGTGACAAAATGCAAATCTAGTTGACTTTTTCTATGAATCTTGTAAAAAAGTACAAAATTTTACCTCTCTAGCTTTAAGGAAAGTATAACAATTAATATTTATCGTTTTAGGGGTTGTTTTAACCCTTAAATCAAAATTAATTCTAGCCTACGTTATTCAAGGATAGTGTAGCTTTTTTAGGGTTCATACGCGTCCTGGAAAACCTGGAATTTCATCTCTTGTACTGGAAAACCTGAAAGTGTCCTTGAATTTTCTGTGGTGTCCTTTAAAATTAGGTTTCTGTCCTGGAATTTTCCCTTCTATTCCAAAATACTGATTTCATTTCTAAATTTTATTGACTGATCTGAGTATGTATGCCATGCATACATGTAACTTTTTTTAACCATTCAAATTACTACAACACAATAAATATAGTAATTTAACTTTAATATAATTGTTGCTAATCGTTTAATATTTTGCTTTTAAGTCAAAATTATAAAAACACAATAAATAGGGTACTGATCTGATCTAATTTATACATTCAACACACAAATAATAAGAACACAAAATTGAATTTCTTTTAATGACTTAGTAAGAAAACCAGTTATAAACATTAATTAAAAATATTATGCTTCTTTAAAAATAGAAAAATTCATTCAATCATCATTGTTCAGTATGGATCATCATTTCACAATCTATTGCAATGTACATTATTTCAATGGAAAACTTTAACATTAACACATTTATCAATTGTCTTTATAACAGTCTCTGGGTTTAGATAAGAATAAATAGTTTTAATTGTTCTAAATATTGTCTTTATCTATTAAATAACACACAAGAAATCTTAACCTCGGTGGGTCGGTGCCGACTTTTCCCAAATATTGATTAGGATAAAAATAAACAAAATATTGTAACACACAGTTAAGGAATAAAAGTAAATGACATGAAAAATAGTCATTAATAATGTTTATGATAGTGTAATGTGTTTGTAAGTGTATGCAATGGTATATCTGGGTATCACTTAGTTCAAAATTTGTTCACACATGTACGAGTTATATAAATGTGGAAAATAATGTTCAATGACTTTCTTTAACTCAATAGTCATTGAAATTCTACCTTAATTATACAACAGGATAAATTAGGCTTAGTAATAGATTGGAAGGATCTCACCAATATACTTTATTCTTCTTGATGTCTTCTTTTTGGGTTTGACCAATTTTTATTATATATTTATCTTGATGAGTTATACTGAAAGTCTTGTTTGATAGTTTGGATGGTATATTTGATCATAAAGGTTTCAATTTCTTTAAATTATTACTCACTAGCCAAATGGCGTACTGTTGCCTTTGGTAGTTCCCTTGGTCATTCCCTTTACAAGAATGAAAAATTATTGCACTTTTGGTCCACTTCGGAACTTTACACAATCGCCGACTTGTTATAATCTTCGGGGATTTGTGTTTGTAAGTTTTAGGTATTGATTAGTTTAAAATTTGTTTCTTTTTGAGTATTACGTTATTTTTTGAAAAGTAAAATCATTTAAAGAATAATCGATAGATATTGTACAGTTTAAATAAATAAATAAGTTGAATAAAATACTTAAATAACTCCATATTACAGGTACCATTTTTTATAATCTAGTCTTTTATATCTACAACTTAAAGAAATTAACAAATGTGATTTTGTATTCCATGTAAACTTGTAGTCTAATCATAACTTGTTCTCCCGTCATGGGCGTGGTTAACAGAAAGGAAGATGTCTCCCATAGTACAGTGTAAATGATTTTTTAAGTTGGTTTTCCGATTGTCCCGTTCTAATGGTGTATATTTGGTGATTTTGTCAAAGACTGTTTGTATGTAAAAATATCCATTCTGTCTATAGGCTATATCGGTTTTCTTGTAGAGTTTATAGTTTTCTTGTAAATTGCATTTTCTTTACGGTTTCCGCTTTAATACCGATGTCAAGAAGTGATTATTTCATAAATAAACTTGTTGAACTTACCGTCCAATAGTCCAATTTTACACGTCCGACGACGGCCGTTTCGGCTATTCAGCCATTTTCAAGTTAAGGACCATTGTCCTTCGTCATTAATAAAAATAAAAACACATAGTACACTTAAAAAAACTTATACTCACGAGTCCACAATTACAAAATACACGCTCGCACATTTTAATGTCCGTGTGGTTAGTTCACTGTCCACGGCTAGACTGTCGGTGTTACGTCTGTGCATAGTTCTTATCTGTAATTGCTTTTGCTATGTCTATTACCAAGTCGAATAATGGGTTGGAATTAAAATTGAGTTTATCATTAAGTAGCGTTCCTTGCTCTGTCTTGAAAGCTTTATAAATCTCATACTACTCCAGAGCATTCATAAGCTTCCCTTTGCTACACTTATGCAAAATGGTTAAAGATCTGTCAATTACATCATATTTGTGTGCTGTTTCCATAATTGTGATTATTTCGACTTTCAAATACCGATATTTAATAAATAGGTTAGCATTGGGCTAAAGTAGTCATTTTCTTGGATTGATATTTTAATTTTACGTGATTTTGATATGAGAAGTGCATGTCAAAAATATCGGGAAGTAATTTTAATTGATTCATTTTAGTTTTGAATTCGGATTAGTTAAGATTTTACAACTTTCTCTGGGAATTTCACATATTTCCCGCTAGATGTCGTTAGGCTACACAAGTCTAACGAATAAAATTCCTGAGATCATTCTTTCTCCCTTTAGTTATTTTAATAGAACTCTCTATATTTATGCGTTTAAGTTTTATGATATATTTCGAATTGTTACAAAACCTAATACAAATTTAAGATGAGAGAATGCAGGTTGTTGAAAATACATAATACCAGAATACTATAGTAGTTTTGAAATTGAATAGTTAGACTTTCTCCACCGGTGGAAAGTTAAATTTTAAACATCTATGGGAGATGGTTTGGGCGTACAATAGAATTAAAGAAGCTGGTTTGTCAAAATATTACAAGTTGTTTAAGTTTTTCTACAAAAGAAACAATCAACAGTTAAGACAATTTTTAACAAATTAACTTAATTAGATTCTGTTGTTGTGGTGGTATCTATTTTGTAATATTTAGGTTATCTCAACATGTTAGTTGACAACTTAAAGATTACAAAAATGTTCTCTAGCTATCCCTGATTAATATTTACACTTTGAGAACAGGTTAATGGGAATCGTACTTACATTCTAACTTTTCAAAGTAATAATCCTGTAACCATACATATATGACTTTGCCCTGAAACACAAATTGTTGTGTCTGTGCTTTTAGGGCTACAAATTAAAATTTTGTAGCATTACTAAGTACTAGTAAGTACTGGTAAGTGCTATGAACTTTTTGTTACTTTCAGTATGTTTCAGGTAGTGCGGGTCTTTTTTTTAAAGTGATCATGATGAAATTGTTGAAATAAATAGATTCAAACAAGAGTACATCCAGAAAATGCTCTTTTAACAATGAATGGATCTCAGATCCAGAGTTTAAGTGTTGGTTGAGAGAAAAACATGGTGACAGTCAATTAGTAAGATGGTTATATGTGCATTGAAAAGCCATTTAAAAAGTTTCAAACATGTAAAACTGTGTCAAGCTTTGAACAATTCTAAACCGGTACAAAGCTTTTTTAAAAGTTTGACAGTTACCTCTGATAAAAGTGAAGATCCTTCATCATCAACTAATGTAACTAATGAAGCCACACCGTCAATAAATGTGGATTGAGCATCAAAAGGAGAGGTTATCTACTTTCTCTTAGAGAAAAATGTGTATTGACAGAAGCAGTTCTTAAATTTGAAATGAAAATTAATTGCAGGAATGTGGAATTCATTTCTATGGGCATTGAATGTAGCCACTAAACACATGTCCTTCAATTCATGTAAAGGTATCAACATTCTCTTTTCAGCTATGTTTCCGGATAATGAACTGGCTAAAAGTTTTTCACGTAGACCATCCAAATATTCCTATCTGCTTTGTTTGGGAGTATTTTAAAGACAAATTATTGATCCAACATATTTCTAAGTTTTGTCTTTATGCTTCGATGGAAGTGTAAACAAGTTTATACAAAAATATCAAGTTGATGTAGTAGTCAGATTTTGGGATGAAGATGCAACAATAATAATCGTTGCATGACTGTGGTACAGAGTCACTGATAACTAACATGTCGTCTTAAACTTAACGACAAGGAGTCACAAGACGGACTTAAGGTAAATAATTAGTATTAAAAATAATAACAAACAGATACATTGATTCACAGTTTTTAGGGCATGCCAAGGCACCCGATATAGTAAAAGCTGTTCAAGAATCTGTCAAGGACTTCGACTCAAGAAATATGCTTCAAATAGGGATGGATGGGCCCAGTGTAAATATAAAAGTGTTAAAAGATCTTGTTACCAACAGAGAAACAATGTACCCTGAATACTCCAGCTCAGTGATGTGGGTAGCTGCAGTATTCATCATACCCTATGTAGATATTTTGAAGTCAGAGCTGACTAGACAGGCTGGGACCTAGACACTCTCTTAAGAGCTTTGTGGCAAATCTTTAACGACTCACCTGCTAGGAGGAGTGACTTCTTAGCTATCAATGACACTGGGTTGATGTCCTTTAAATTATGTGCTACTAGGTGGGTTGAGGATGTTGCTGTATCTGAACAAGCTATTTCAGTTTGGCCATCGGTTGTGAAGACAATGTAGATCTGCCGTTGTGTCAAAATCTTTCCAGACTGTAAAAGAAGAAACTAAAAAGATCATCTTGTTACAGCCAAGCTAAATTTCTTCGCATTCGTAGGAAAAATGATGCAGCCATACCTTAGTGTTACCAAAACGATGAACCAATGATACCATTCCAGGCTAATGATGTTTTAAAATTACTCTATTTTGATAATGTTTTTATCAAAATGAATTATAGCCTATGTTACTCAGGGATAGTGTGGCTTTTTATTAGTAAAACTATTTTTTCAATCGGTTCAGTAGTTCCAGAGATTACCCCTTACATACCAACAAACAAATTTGACCTCTTTATAATATTAGTTTAGACAATTAACCTACATTTTTAGTTGGCAATAATAATGAGCTTGTAACAAGTGTCAGGTACAAGTTTGTTGGCTGCAAAAAGTTAATTTTGGTGGTTTACAAGCATACTTTCCTGGAACACTAAGCTAATTACATTTATACAAGGGTCAGAGTATTTGGTGAAACGCGTATTTCTAGAGTTCTATTGGGCCGATTTGAATAGTTTTGGCGTAGTTTGAAACTGTTTGAGTAATTCCTAGTGATTACATTTTTCACTGACACTACTAGGTTAGTTAGCCAGTTTCCAGCAGGCAAGTCGGTTCTTTGACAACTATTTTTGTTTGTGCTCAAGATCCACACTCGAAAGACAATAAATATATTAAAATTGGTAAAATAGAAAAGTAATTAACAAATATTTTCTATAAACAACACCTATACTGTGAACAAAGTTTTGTTTGTAATTACCAAGCCAATGAAACAACAAAAATTGCTTATGACAGCTGATTTTGAGTTAAATTAATTAATGTTGCAACAAAACAGCAAATATGTTACTAACTTAGTACAGCTGATTTGAACAATATCTGAAATAAATAATAAAACTTAATCGATTTTAAGGTTAGACCTAGACTAGATTGAAATATTGCGTTAATTTAAATTGGGTAAGCTGAATGTGCACTGTGATTGTGTCTCAGTAATCAGATATTTTGTCAAACTTGTCACTTCGTGAAACGGTGCCGTGAATACACTAGCGTTATGCTTCTATTGGTTGCTTCGAATACTACAACAACTGTTCATAACTGAAGAGAACTTGATTTGTGATTTATTTACAAATTTTGTTGTCCAGTTGTCTTCTGTTTTTAACCACCGATGCAACGTGTATAGCTGTGTGGTCTGTCTGTGGCATCGTAGCTCCCAAACGTATGAAACGATTTTGATTTAGTTATTTTTTTTTTTAAGGTGACCTGATCAAGAGTGTTCTTAGCTATGATTCAATAAATTCTGTTCATCCATTCGGGGGTTTTAAAATTGTTTAATTTACCTGTTAGGATTATAAATAGTTTTAACATTATTAAATAACAGTTAAATTGCAATATTTTTGTTCTCTGTAATAGATGGACCGGAAGATGTATTTGGGGCCTAAGTTGGAAAGATAAAGCAGTATCTTCTGTACGTGCGGAAGATGTGACCAGTAAGAAAGTGAGTAAATTTTTATGATTTGGAAGCCAATAAACCTGAATGTTTTCTGGTAGAAGTATCTACTTTGTTTCCATTGTCAACTCTAAAGTTTATATAATATATATATACCATGGATCAGTGGCGGCTGGTGAATTATTACCTTGGGGGTTCAAATCTATGGGGAAGGGGGGGGGGTCCTGCAAATTTCTGAAAAGCGTGCAATGAGATAAAATCGGGTTACAGTTTTCATGATAGGTTTGAGTATACATATTAATTATTAATGGATAAATGGAAAATTGAGAACAATGTTGTCTTACATAGTAGCCTATACTTTTTTCATTAGTTTAATTAAGTTTTTAGTTCATAAAGTGTCTCATAAATAATGAAGTGACACTTTAATAATAATAATAATAAAGTGATTAGCACACTTTTCTTCAAGAGGTAAAGAAGAAAAGTTACCCTTAGCAAAGATGTTCATTCTAAAAACTTTAACTTAACACAACGCTAATAACAACACTGAATTGCAATAATATTATTTATTAAATAATAAAAATATGTCCACACTAACACAAACTTAATCCATGAACTGTATTCATAGAATACACAACTGACATAACCTATAATTCAAAAAGTAAACAAACACCAACTACAAGCTTTTTGACATAACAAAGTTAGTTGTGAACTGCAGCTTCGGCTATCTTCGGAAGGAGTCGGGAGTCACTGCATTTAGAGTGCAGCGAAAAGCAATGCTAGAAAAGCAATTTCCCCGCTCTTCCCCTGTACCCCTTCGCCTAGGCCTGGAGGTTCATTCTTTGAGTTAAACCAGGCAGCTGAAAACGACGTAGTTAAGCCGCGTCTTGTAACTCTCTATCGTATTTTAAAAACTTTTCACTCTATATTGTTAGATTTATGAAACGAAGTAATAAATATTTATAGTTGTTAAAATATCATGTTATTAACACAATTTGCTTGGGGGTTCACTGAACCAGTGAACCTATAGTACAAGCCGCCACTGCCATGGATATAATAACTGATGTAATTTTGCTCAAATTACTTCTTGACTGTTTAATGTTCCAATCACATCTAAGACAAATTTTCGTTAAAATGTACAGTTTCTGAGTTATTTAGGTATGAAATTTTCAAACATCCGCCATTTTGGCACTATATTATATTTGTTGTAACTTTGTATCTGTGAAATTTGTTATATGGAAATAAATAAATAAAAAAAATAAAAAATATTTATATTTATTTTGAAACGCATGATTTGATAGTAACGATTATTTTTCTTGAGATATATCATTGTTAGGTTAAGCTTCATGCCAAGTTTGAACTCAATCAGTCAAACCGTTCTCTAGATATGAATTATTTTGTACAAAAAACAAAAGGGCGGATATCTGGGAAACAAAGAGTTTTCGGGCCTATGTTTATATGAACTTTTTTTCTTATTTTGACCCATTGAACCATTCCCCAGAGTTTGATCCCGTTATTACTGGACACCCTGTATATTGTACTCTAACAATTTGTTTAATGTTTAATGTTGACGTCCTCTCACAAGTGACACTTTAAAAAATGAAAATGTATTTACTAACCTAATATGTTAAAATATTCTTTATTAGTTAATTTTCACATTTTACCAAAATTAGATTGAAATCACTTTAACTTAATAAGACATACACAAAATTATTCATATTTTTTTCTTCTAATGATTCTAATTTATATATTTGTAGTCAAGTTAATGAAAAAATGGTCCAAATATTTCGTTAACAGATGGAATGAAGTGTAGAGAATGTTAAAGTACAACAATACAAGCCATGGACATCTATCTATTTACATAACATTACACTGTACCAAACCTAAACTTAGTTAATCTATTTACTTGCATAATCAACATAAAGTATACTAATAATATGAACACAAATTAAAGTATTGAAAGAAAAATAAAAAATTTTATAAGAGGAAAATTTGACAACCCAAAAACTGCCTATTTGGGATTAATTTAAGGCAATTGCCCAACCCAAAAACACCACCCAGAAATATAACTACACAACATATACCGTAATGTTTAAAAAAGCATGGGTAGTCGGCTAGATAATCCCGTACATTTTGTTTTCAGCTGATAGCAGTAAGCAAATGTGAAAACCCTGAGATCAAATCTCGTTTGGAATCCGGTGGATTCGGCCTTGTCGAAGTCCCTGGCGCAGGCTATAAGCTGCTTTGTGTCGTTCTAGGCTTGGTAGATAGCTACGTGCTCAGTAAAGGATCAACGTACTCGTGGGACACGTGCGGCCCCGGAGCGATACTCAAATCTCAAGGCGGAGCCATCGTAGATTATATGTCTATGGTCAGTAATGAAATAAAGTACAAGGAAGGTATGCGTGGAGAGGAATGTTGTAATAGAGGAGGTATCATTGCGTTTAGGGATAGCAAGGTGCTTGATTTATTGGTTAGTCTGTTAAAATAATACTGGTATTAAATTTAGAGCTAATTTAATATTCAATATGGTAGCATGATGCCAAAAGGAAATCTCATCTGTAAATACAATCACATTAAACAATTTTTTTTTAAACTCTTCTTACCCATGTAGGAAGTAGAAAAACTTTATACCTACTAAAACAAAAAGAAATATAGAAGATACTTATGCAAAGCTTTATTTATTTATAGTTATAAACAATCAACAATTAGACAGTAGACAGTGCCCAAAGTTAAAAATAATAATAAATCACACAACATCTATACTTTTATAAAATTAGACAATATTGTGAAATTAAATTCTAGAGTGAATGTGACTCATGTTAGATGAATCACATTCACAAATTCTATAAAATAATTTTATTTTTAACTCTCAACAACTATCTGTAGTGTGCAGAAATAACTGATATAGATACAAAATATACTTTGAAACATTTTGCAAAGTTTTAACATATTCGTACCAAAATGAACACTGACGCCATTAAATTGACTAGTCCAAAAACTGGGATACTTAAAATATTAATTCTACAATGTGTCGCGGTTTTTGTCGCAATGAAAATTAAAATTTGCATCACAACTCCTACTAATGTCACAAATTATACTGAGCTTAATTGTTTAGTAAGTTTTCAAGTAAATGTCATATGCTCGACACTTGTAAAAACTAATTGTCGTGACACTTTCAATTTGTTGTTTTATTTAGACTGAATAATGTCGAGGAATAGATATTTTTATGATGTCATAAACTCAAGACTTTTAACATCACATGAAAACATACCTTAATAGAAAAATGTCGCGGTATTACACACGAAATTAAAAAGTGTGAGTTACTGGGATTAGATGCATACCCTAACATGGAGCGTATAGTGCTGTTAAGTACGTGTGAAGAGGTGGTTTATGTCTGTCGTTTATAAGCAGTGCTTGCATTAGACAGGCAATGGGAGACATAGAGCCACCTAAACAACCTATGTCTGAATAAATTGATAAAGTTGTGCAAATAGTTGTTTTCAACATGCATTTAACAATATAAATATAAAAACATAGTTTCATTCTATATAATTCATCTAATAGGTTTGCAAATCGAAAGTCTTCCATAACCTACACACACTTTTCCAGAAATGAAAGCAGTTGGAAAACAAAACAAAATAAATTGCAGGGCCTCCTTACGCATAGGTACAATGGGCAGACTGATTGCATTGCCTCATAAATAGTACTTACATTTGTTGACAATGTCTTGTGAAGTTTTATGCAAATGCAAACAATCTAAAAGGAAATTTTTTTCAAACAAATTATGTGACATAAATCTTCTAAAAATAAAAAAATGTTACTAAGGCAATTAAAAATATCTTATTGTAATAACTAAATTAAGGGTGTACAAAATTTAAAAGTAGTAGAATTTTTAAATCACCATACATATCGTAAAGAATGTAATTCAACACATTGCAGGCAATCTAGTTACAAATACTTGTTTTAGCACTTTCCTCAGAGAATCAGAGAAAGTCAGTTGCAAACAATGGTTCAGCTTTTACGGAATAAAGATATTCAATGTATACTGTAAATACATTTTTCACCGTACTACATTGTAATCAGCTGTTCTGCAAACATAATATTTGGGCCGCAAAGTAACAAACTGCTGTGCATTCAAACAAACACAATAGATACATTAATATGCGGCAAGTGGTAAATATACTCGTGAAAACAGCTGATTATAAATGTTGTTGCTATTTTGTTTGTTTTACATTTACATTTAAGAAAATGTAAATATGCTCTTGACCTCTAAAAGAAAGGTAACTGAATCCAATGGAAGATGTACGGTTTCAAATAATCATAATTGTACATTTAACATTTATTTAAAAAACAACAAAAAATAAAATATAGTACTAAATATATGTACAAATCTGTCTAATGCCCAAATAGTTTGAATAAATATATATATTTTCAAATAAATATGGTTTAAATAACTTATTTCCTCTAAGTCTACATAGTGTAGTACGGTGAAAAATAGCGTTCTCACCTCTGCCGAAAGGGTTTTGCGTTGACACGATCTCGGGCCAGCAAAACCCCACTTTCGGCCCTTGGTGCGAAATATACTTTTTTTTATTTTAGTGAGAGTACTAACTATAGATGAAAAATAGACAGCAAATTGTTATATAGATTGCATGTTTTAAAAGTTAATTTTTGCATAACATTTTGACTCCATGATAATGCTAAAGTGTAGTTTTCACAATGTTGTGGATTTTGTATGCAATGATATTTTTTAGTGAACAACAAATTTCAAATTTTACAACATTTAGTTTTTACGAGTGTCGACCACATGACATTTTGACATCATGGATTTTGTATGCAATGATATTCAATTAAACAACAAATTGAAAATCTCGCAACAATTCTTTTTTACAAGTATCGTCGTTGTGACATTTACTTGACACTAGCTAAAACATCAATCTGAGTTTGTTTTTCACATTAGGTTTCAAGACACAAAAGTTTTTGTCATGACAATTGACTTTTACTTTTACATGCCGTAATGTTGTGATGTTCATATAGAAACAAACCTTAAGGTTTTTTTTTAGTTAAGGAATTCTAGTTATTTTGATCTGTTGAATTTATTTGTTATGTTTTTTATTGTATGTATCAGGGTTCAGATTATATTTATTATAATTTTATGATAATAAGCATGTATTTTTTGTATACTATTTACTGTTGAGATTGGGTATATTTTGTGTAAAATAATTTTGTTGTATACTATACATTGTCATTTCTACTGTTACATCAATGAGTATTATAAATAATAATTAGTTCAATACAAATATAGTAAACTTCCTCTAATCTGGCGTACGCTTCAGGTGTGTTCGGCTGATACAGAAATGTTTGTGAATTCAATTCACCATTGTTCTACCAACCAACATTTCTGCAGACAATTGAAAGCGTTGTTTCAGAAGGTTTAACTGAACGTATGTTTCTTAAAAAATATCCGGATTCAACATAATTTGAGTGAAGTTTCTTAACACCCCACACCACGATATGGTGAGGTTGGCTCATACAGCAACAAGTTCTGTACTATTGATCCAATTACCAGCGCTAGAAATACAAAATATCTAAGTTAAGATCAATTTTAAAATAGTTGGTACTTGACGAATCTCCGGAAAGTAAATAGTAGTCGTAGCATGAAGATGTCTAACAGTCTAACAGTGAAGGGAGATTTTAATAAAATTACTGTTTTAGCTTTTGCCTATTTTTCAGATTTCAAAAGCTTTTAAATGATATAGAAATGATGAACCTGTATAAATATAATACAAACTAAGTTTGTGATTTATCAACCTTGGTTTACGTTTACCGGTACCATAAAGTAATGCAATAGTAATACATTATTTTATTTGCTTTGGTAAGTTATTAAAAATGTTGAACCACCTACTCAAATGAATGATGGAACATAATCTCTCCTTAAATTATATAATAAATTGTCTGTGTCTTTATTCCGACTTCTTTCATAAAAAGTCTTAAAACTATACATGTGATTAGATATTGGACGGGAAATATATTTTAGTCGTGGTATAGCACTACTTTTAGGTTTCATTACAATTAATTGTAAGTAATGGTTTAACAACATTGTGATCTATCGAGGAAAGTTTTGAATGTAACTCCCTAGCAAATTATTCCATATTGCTGTTTAGAATGCACAAGATATTCATAGTACCGTTAGGAAGTGAGATGACGGAGATTATTACTTTATAAATACCTAATATTTAAATTTTTTCTCTCAAAGTTTTCAAAATATGATAAGGCAACCTCATCTAAAAACATGGGAAAGAAAACAGCCTTTTTATCATCCTGCCTGTTATTTGATACAGCTGTCCGTTCGAATCTGTTTATGTGGACAAAAATATCTTCGTTTGGACATCCCTTAAACGTTCCCGGATTGAAAAATGACGTTCTTGGGACATAGCTATTACGTGAGAATCATCTTTCTTAGTTTGATTAATCTGTGGCGATACAATTACCGCTGTACTTTCATTAAATTCTACTTGTTCGTTAATTTTGTCCTCTCTTTAATTCGATGGACCTTGTGTATTTTTAACTACTAACACATTATCGTAATCCCATAATGATTTGTTAACTTCTGAATCTGCCTTTAACTTAATTAATCTTAAGTGCGACCGCAAATACTCTAAATCTGATTGCTCAGGAATCTCTAAACCTAACTCTCTGTACAATTCCTCAGCACGTTACCGCATCAAAAGTTTAATTTCTGACTAGCTTAAAGTAATTTAAATTTTAAATTATGTCCGTTGTCAAATTGGAATCTGCAAACACGTGCAGTCTGGAAACCTCTTCCAGTGCGCGTTATAAGCGGATTCCCCGCAATGTTGTTGACAGTAACGGAAGTGTGCTCTAATGCTGACGAAACAGATCTTTAATCAGTATTGTCTACGGCTAACTTCACAATATCCATTAGCTTTCCACAATACTTAATTAAATTTATCTGCAATGCCGACCTAATCTCCTTAAAACACACTGACAAAAAAAAATACACTGTTCGCCTAAAATATTTCCTATCTAAGAAATCACTGAAACAAAAGATCATATATTCTACACACAGTTTCAAATTAAAACACATAAAATGTCTTCAAACACATGAAATACACTTAAACTACTTATCATAGCCACACAATCTGTAACACAAAACTTATGCTTTCGAAAATATACTTAAAATAATAAATAAATGTTTATAATCAAATCATGTCACACAACAGATCATTAAAGAAATTAATATGTCTTCGAAAGAAAACAAAATAAAATTAACTCTATGGAATTATTTTACATGAACAATATTTACTAACTTAAAAACCCACTTTTTAATAGTAAAATTTCCCCTAAATTAACGTAGAAACCTTTCTTATTAAAAACTACTTGCTTGGTTCTAATTATGTCGTGAGAAGATCTTTATACTTGCTACATTAACTCAAACCCCATCAAGAATATTTTAACATATCTTTAATTCCAATAATAGATAAATAGACTATTAAATACAGTGTTCTACTAACATGTTAAGAAACAATAAGCTTTAATATTTATACATCCTATGCCTAACTCTACGGGCAAAACTGAGTTCAAAAAATATAACTACTCCCCAAAGTTCTCAAATACGGATATCACTCAAATAAATAATTACTTCAATTATAAAACAACCAAAAGTGATTCTACTTAGCTTGATGCTAAAACAATTTCCCCAAATATTCACAAGAAATGTTTCCTCACCTTATTTCTCCAGGCTTTTGACGAAGCCACGCGTTGACGAGGCTTTTGTGGGTCTCGCCTCGACGTACACCTACACTGGTTCCACCCAAAAAGTCTCGCCTCGAATTTATTACCCTCTGTTTAACCTCTCTGTCCCCACTCAGTTTTACTCATCTAGCTCGGTCGTTGGCTTACTACAAAATGCAACTGCGATTTGACTTCATCGCGTGTTGCACCATACCAATAAAATTGTACTTCTAATATAAATTAATAATCTTCCTCATCTCACTTCGTAACAGTACCTTACTTGGATTTTTAATTTGGATGTTTAGATCAATAACAATATATTTCTCCTATGTCCAGTGAAACAGCTAAATATTTACCTCAATTACTAAACAGTCACAGCTAAAATTATCCTATGCTTAAGTTTACAACATTTTTAAAGAAATTAAAAATTTACAAAACCGAAGCAAATATTTTGTTCACATTGATCTGCATCTCATTTGCTTCACGTTTTATATCCTCAGTAAATAAAAAGCTTCCAAAATATTAACTCCTATAAAAGCGAGTGTCCGTACATGAGTAACAACATAATATAACAGCTGATTTCACCCGTCATCTGTAATACTTAAACAAAACCTAGTGTAGATTATATTTTGGGGTTATGTTTACAACTTCAGTCAATATACGTCTTGCAAAATCGATTTAAAAAAAAAAAAATGAGTTAACCCTCCAAGTGCTAACGTCGCATATGTGATGTATAAAAGTCGCGTTACAGGGCTAACGTCGCATATGTGATATATAATTTTTATATATATATATAACTATTTTTAATATAATGTGATACTTCCATGTATGGTTGTGTTTGGAAAGAGCCACTTTCTTATAGTTCAGAGTTTCATAGCTATATCGACTCAAACAAACCTTCGGCAGAATTGTCAAATCAACTATCTAGTCGTGTAGTACGCGTAGATAGACGCTCGGAACTCGGATTTTGTTTGTTTATCCACTAGTTGTTAGTTATTTTTAGTTTCTTATCATTTTATTTTTATTGGTTTTTGTAAATGTGTATTCATTTTTAAAGTAATTATGAGTGAACTTAGCAATTCAAGTGCTATTAGAGGTGCGTTTCAAAATAGTGACTTTTAGAGGCTTTGAACTGTAAATATTTGTTCTTCTTTTTCTTTTCTTGTATATAATGTGTGTGTTATTCCTTTATAACAAACTAGGGGGCCCGTGCGCAAATTGCGCATTTTAATATTTTTTTTCTGTTTGTGAGAGACACCAACAATTTGAAAAAGTTAAATGATTTTAAACTCACAGAGTTATTAATAAAGTTAACCTTTTTACATGCAATTTAAATTCTAAATTTAATAAGAAAAGTTCTATTTCACAGTAAAAAACTGATCATTTTTGATTACAAAACTTCTTTAATTACAATGTTTGAAGTAATAAAAAGTTGGCCCTTTGGAAAAATTCCAAAAAAAATATGATAAATTCAAGCTGTAAAATATGTATAAAAAATACTTTTCTATAAGAAATAATGTTTAAAAACTTTTTCGAAAATACGTTTTTGGGAGAAAGAAGAGTTAATTTTCAAAATTTTGAAAAAAATTACCTTTACATATATTAAGAAATTTATAAAAATGTCTAAATTAAAAATAGTGATTCTAAATTATATTTTATTATAAATGATAATTTGTAGGCCTACTACAAAAATCAGTTCAAATGTAAATATATAAATTATTGGATATATATATATATTTTGTATCTTTTATAAAGTCTTATTCGTTTTTCCATGAGGATAAAAGTTCATAAAAACACAAAATTTGTTTACAAAAGGCATAAATTGAAGTCTAATGTTGTCATAAATATACAAATACATAGTACACATAGCTATACTAATATTATAAAGAGGTAAAGTTTGTTTGTTTGTATGTAGGGGGTAATCTCTGAAACTACTGAACCGATTGAAAAAATAGTTTTACTAATAAAAAGCTACACTAACCCTAAGAAACATTGGCTGTAACTTATTTCGATAAAAACATTTTTTTATTTCAATATTTGTAGATTTAGTCGGAATAAATTCTTAGGTTAGGCCTAGACTGGATAAATCAACAAATGTATTAACATTTGTTACCATAGCAACCAATTGAAAAAAATAACAGTTAACAGATGTATGCTTTAATATTTCCATTTTTAGCTAATTTCATACTTTGTATTTCTAGCATTTAGGTTAGATTTTTATTATGGTGTAGACCTGAGCCTTAATGGTTCTTTTAATCTTTATTATAACTGCTGTTATAAAATGTACGAAATAATTTGATTAGAAGATTTGGCAAGTTATTGTAGTTTACAAAAACATAAAATATATTTTTCCAAAATAGCAGAAAATTCGGCCTAATCAAAAGTAAAATATAAATAACACATTATTTGAAAAGTAGGATATTACAGTAAAACAAACCTAAAAGTTCTTTAGTCCAACAAAATACAAAGTTAAAAAAATGTTTATAGTAGGCTACAAATAACAATAAGAAAATAAAAATAATTTATAGTATAAAAATAGCTTAGGCTAGGCCTATACTCTTTACCTGAAAAAACCCACATTTTATGTCATGCAATTATAGTGCAATTACTTTTAATTGCCAGATATAGGGTTAAGATAATTTTTAGATAAATAAAACTACTAATTTACAATATTTTTTATAATATGTCGATTTTATAGTCTTTATCATTAAGAGTGATTTACCTACCTCAATTATTAGGCAACAATTTATAAATTAAAGTAGTGTATTTAAAAATTAATAATTTTCATAAGCTCTCTTCTTAAAAGTTGCAGATGATCTATTTTTGCTTACAATCTGGCTTTGTTAAAAAATCATCTGAAGGTAATCAGCTGTTAACAATCACATTTAAAACCGTTATAATGCAAGTTTTTCAGCACTGGACCTTTAAAAAGGCCCTCTAGAAATAAATAAAAGGCTAGAGGGACGCAGCCCTAAACGAAATGACCTTTTAACTACCATTCGCAGGTGCGCTAGATCTTAAGCTTTAAAATGACACCACAATCGTAAAAATCGGTTAAGTTGGACGGATGAAAAAGGGGTGTAACAGAAAAAAACCTTATTGTATTAAGTATATGATTAAAACCATAAATATTGGGCCTAGACAGTGCTTTTATATCTTTAGAGGCAAGTTTTTCTTTTCTTTGTGCAGAAAAGCCATTTTTTTATAAAAAAATTGAGTTTTTTTATAGACAAAGTTTTTTTTTACAGCAAAGTATTAGTGTTATGTATATTTCTATTCACCATAAAATTGTGTAACTTTTGGCTATATTGGATTTTCTACATTACTTTTTTTTTACATATTTTGAGTGAGTGGTTTTAGAACACAAAATGTTTTTAAATTTCTACTTTGGGCAACAAAAAAAAGGATAAAAATTATAAAGTAAGCCTGTAAAAGCTATTTACTGTAAAGAGCATGTAATGTGATTAAAATTATGTAAAATAAGTCTTGCTTTACTGTTAGTGAGTATTTTACAATGATTTTAGTTAATAAGCATGCATGGAACCAAAAAAACCCTTAGCGCTAAAGAGCAATATAGTCAGCACTTGGAGGGTTAAAGATCTAATTGTAGCCTATGTACGTTATAAAATTTGCATTGAGGTTATAAAATGAATATAAATACAACCTTTTATTATCAATATATTCATTTATACAAGTTTAAATAAGAGATACCCATTCGTTTAGCTTCGGAAACATTCATACATCTTCGAATAACATATAAACATAATATTCCATTATTAATTTCTTTATTATAATATTAATAACTAAATCATTTAATCAATCAATATGAAGTGTTAAAACAATTCAATTTGGATATATAATCATTAAAATAAATACAACATTTTAACAAATAGGTCTACAGTTTTACAATCCTTATAATTGTACACAATTACCGAGTTAAAAATCTCCGTCAGAATAGGTAGATCTAGATAAAGTCTGTTGTTTTTAAATAGTTTTTTTTTTTTTTAATTATGTATTTCTGATGTGTATCTAACTGTCATTTTTCACGGGGACTTATTAGTATTGGCATAGTTCTTGCACGTTTTTACTACAGTAAAACTGTGCTATAACATTAGCCAGGAAATTATATTGTGGTATATCCACCATTGCTGTTTGATTACTGGAAGTCTACTGTATTACAAAAGAGTCTGTTTTTATTTACTACGCTACATCATTACATTCTTCCATTTTGCTTAAGATTGTTATTTACATTTATTAGTGTTTATTATTGTGTTGTATACGTTTGTGTTTAATTATAAGTTATTGTTTCTATAAGTTTAATTATTCCATGTAGTTGGTGTTCTGAAAATCTGACTTTCAAATGAATAATCTTAATATTTTTCAAGTACTAGTCATAAAATACTAAAGAGACTTGTAGAAAAGTAAGTCAATGTGTTATCCTACATAATACCTGTTAGAATTAGAAATAAAAACTTGACGAACTTTTAGAATAGCCTATTTGTTGAGTTTAAACAATATTAAGGAAAAACAATTTTCTTAACTGTGGGGGGGGGGGGGGGGGGAGAATTACAAATTATAAAAAATAAATTTATTCAGTACTTTTTAAGTAACAGTTTAAACATTAGGGCATGAAATGAAATACAAGCTTAATGAAATAAAAAAAAATTCTTAATATTTATTGAATCCACACAATTAAAATTACAAGGGACAGTAAAACACCTCATTGAGTAATGTGGCTGGTGCAAACATAAAAGAATGCAAATTAAAAAGAAAAAACATTTATTGTTAAATTTTACAGAAAGTGGAATAATATCGGAAATGGTAAACCCTAGTACGTTACAATACACTGATAGTGAACTTTATACAAATTACGACTTTATTAATATAGATGGATTTATTAGACGGCGACCTATTTTGAGTACTTGTGCGAGAGAGAAGGAGATAGTGGCGAGGGAGGGTATTCCAACCCCCACACTACTTCCCCTCCCCCCTCGCACCACCACTTTCCCTTAATGTGGCAAACTAAACAGAGCACCGGCCGGCATGTCGATGGTGGTGGGGGACCTTCAACTACCTCCCCTACATGCGCCAGATTTTTCGCGCAGGTCGCCGTTAAATAAATCTATCTATAGTAGTATTTTATGTGTTGCATGAAAGCACTTGGGTTTCTAATAATATTAATTGTTTTTGCAAGTCAAATTTGTCTGATCTTTGTCCAACTGAATTTTACAGGTTATAAGACTAAAAGTTTGGTTTCTGAGTCAGAGGGTTATAAGTCTTAAAACACTTTAATTTATTTTAATTATCAAATTGAATAGCCCACGTTGTGGAACTAAATTATAATACTATTAGATAACTGATATAATTCAAAAACACAAAGCAAGTTTACAATTTTAACAACTTCTTTAATTGGAAAACGAAAAATTAAAATATATATATACAATTATTCACAAATAAGTTAATTCAAAATCAAATGTTCGTTATAGTCTTTTTTATAACACTCTTAATATCTCGGGGGGTCAGTGCCGACTTTTCCCAATATTATTATTATTATTGAAACAGAATTAATGATTAAAATAGTTATTATAGATAAATATTAGAATTGAACAAGAGGAAAGGGAAATAGTACAATGGGTTAAAATGTAAGTGTATGTAGGTGTATAAAAGGGGGAAGTTATAGCGAAGTTAAGTTTATATTGATGGTCCAAACAAATTCTTCTTAAGAGATTTTTATAAAGTATTTCCAAAAATTTATAATATTCAAGTTTTCACTGATGGATGGTTTGAAATATAGATAGAGTTAATTCATGTAAGTAATTATAGGCCTATGGATAGATCTCACCCAGTTTATAACTTCTTCTTCTTATTGTAGTATTTTAAATGATTATTAAGGATTATTATACTTCACTTTAGATAAGGTAAGTTATTTATGAAATGTTTACAAAGTTTTAGCACTAAAAATCTTCAATTCAAATCGTTTATTGGAGAGCGTTGGTCATACGTCTTGCTTCTTAGGCGTCTCTTCAACAATTAAAATCCTGGGATCCAAACTGGCTTGCTTTGGGCCTTCAGGAAATGGGTACATAAGGCCTGGTGAATTTAGTATCTTCTGGGGTTTGGATTGTTGTACAAAAAAGTGTAATTTAAAATGTAGTGTATTTATTTGGTGTCGTTTTGACTAAATTTTGGAATAATTTTGTTTTACAACTAATATTGAATAATAAAATTAAAAAGAAATTGATTAAATAAGAAAATTGCATAAAAATACCAAAAATAGCTCCTTGTACAAATTATTTTCTAACATCTACTATTTACAATTAAAACTATACATTTGGCTTTTTAAACTGGGATTTCCGCGCTGCAAGCGGTCACGTGACTATGGGCGGGGCTTAATAAACATGTCCTACACCTATCTATCTTTAGCAGTTGTTTTGTCGACTTTCGGTGAATTGTTATGGCTTAACGATATTTCCTATGAAATTTTATCAAAGACATTTTTGATGTAGAATCTTTAGTTCTATCTGATGGTGTTCTTCATTTTTTGATTTAAATTTTGGTTCTCTTAGGATTGATGATTATATTTCTGATATGGCCTAGATTTTAGTATGCCGGTTTAGTTTCAAGTGGATTAAAAAAGTGAATTTCGGTCGATTGCTTGTTGATTGAGTTAATCTTATAATTTGGATGGATTGGTTGGTTAATTTAGATGAATTTTGATATAGGAAAGATAGGGATACGAGGTCGAGAAATATTATTAATTACGTAAAATGTTATCGAAAGTCGGGTGTTTTAGAATCTTGTTAATTTGTTGCTTGCGATTCCGTCCGCTAGATGTCATCGGTCGGATCGTTTCTGAATGATTTTTACTATCAGTCTTCTGTCTCTCTCGCACTCATGCGTGTTTATTTGAAATACAGTAATGTATGATTCTTTTGACTTATTAATAATTTTATGGTATATTTTGAATTGTTACAGTCTAATATTAGTGGAGTTCTAGATTAAATTTAAGCCAAGACTTACAAATGCTTTGCAGGTCGAGGTTTTGTCCACGGTTATCACTGAACTGAGAGTGAAAATTAGGGATTTTCACGTTGTAGTGGTAGCTTTGTAAAAATGATAGATTTTTGGTTACAAAATGTTTTTCAATCTTATAAAACTCAAATTGTATATTATAAAGTCGTTTTACACCTTTATAAAATACTAGCTGAATACCCGTGCTTTGCTACTGGGAATTTGTTTTTTGAATCACTTTATTCATAACAAATTGTAATATTTTTCCGTCATTTTCTTTCATTTATTATTTTAATTAGTTTGGCATTTATTGTTCAATTGCTACCCGTCAACAATGGCTATCGTCTTCGTTGACCTAATTGTTATACCTAGTGCAGTTCTATAGATGATCAAATTTACAACTGACAGGCATACTATTAAAGGAATGCATACATTTTCCCATGCATTCTATAATGCATACTATAGGAATGCATACTATAAATTAATCCCATTTCTATAACTACTTTCACTTTCGAGAAACGTTTCAATTTCAAACTAACATGTTATTAGTTCACAAAAGGGATATGTTGCAATTTTAATCTAAATAGACTACTGACTAATAGGCAAGCCTATTGATATAAGATAAAATCAATGTTTTTCTTCTTATAAATTACATATTCATAGGCCAAACTAATAATGTAACATTTTCAAAAATTGAAATAAATTTGCTATTTGTCTACAATAGCTATTTGTCTATTTTAATCTAAAAATATTGTTTTCAAAGAATTAATAAACTCGCTACCTGTTCACTATACCACAAATCACAACTTGACCTTAAATAATAGAGTAACTCTCGTCATATGTATACTCTAGTTGTAAAATACGGCTTTAGTCAATATAAGGTTCGTTCTACCTAATTAAAATAATTCCAGTATCTGACCCAGTTAACATTACCCTAACATATGATGTAGAATTATTATATCTTTACAAAATCATTGTCAAACAAGTGACTATTTGAAATTCTGTTCCTAAAATTGAATGATGTAAAATTTTCCTCTTATAAAATCCTTTATTTTACTTTCAATACTTTAATACTTTGTTTGTGGCTGATTTGTGATCGTATTATTAGTATACTTTATGTTGCTTATGTAAGTAAATAGATTAACTAAGTTTAGGTTTGGTACAGTTTAATGTAATATAAATAGATAGATATCCATGACTTGTATTGTTGTACTTTAACATTCTTTACACTTCATTCCATCTGTTAACAAACTATTTGGACCATTTTTTTATTAACTTGACAAAAAAATATATAAATTAGAATCACTAGAAGAAAAAAATATGATTAATTTTGTGTATGTCTTATTAAGTTAAAGTGATTTCAATCTAATTTTGATGAAATGTGAAAATGAACTAATAAAGAATATTTTAATATATTAGGTTAGTAAATACATTTCATTGGTTGAGGTGTCACTTATGAGAGGACGTCAACACATTAAACAAATTTTTAAGAGTACAATATACAGGATGTCCAGCAATTACGGGATCAAACTTCGGGGAATGGTTCAATGGATCAAAATAAGAAAAAAAGTTCATATAAACATAGGCCCGAAAACTCTTTGTTTCCCAGATATCCGCCCTTTTGTTTTTTGTACAAAATAATTCATATCTAGAGAACAGTTTGACTGATTGAGTTCAAACTTGGCATGAAGCTTAACCTATTTGTAGTACTTTTGATTCCCTGTCAGATGGTGTAACTGTAAAAACAATCGGATGAAGGATAATAGTTAAGTTATGTGTAATAATTGGTTTGTTCAACCCGACATACTATTATACCAACACAGTAAACATAGCAATATTGTTTGTACATTGGCTGTCATTATCTTTAACTTAGTTACTATCCTTCATCCGATTGTTTTGAAAGTTACACCATCCGATAGGGAATCAAAAGGGCTACAAAAAAGGTGTCTTGACATTTTTCGTTAAAATGTACAGTTTTTGAGTTATTTAAGTTTGAAATTTTCAAACATCCGTCATTTTTAAACGCATGATTCAATTGTATCGATTATTTTTCTTGAGATATATCATTGTTAGGTTAAGCTTCATGCCAAGATTGAACTCACTCAGTCAAACATTACTCTAGATATGAATTATTTTGTATAAAAAACAAAATGGCAGATATCTGGGAAACAAAGAGTTTTCGGGCCTATGTTTATATGAACATTTTTTCTTATTTTGACCCATAGAACCATTCCCCGAAGTTTGATCCCGTAATTACTGGACCCCTGTATAATACAAAAAAGTGTATACATTTATATATTTTGTACGGGATTAGTGCATGGTACTGATATTGAGGCTGTGCTGATGTTATGTTCTAACATTAAATAATTAGAAAATACTGAAAAACAATGATGTCCCTGTTTAGAACTCGGGAGCACTGAAACTGATCATTTGCCATCTATGATTCACAATAACCCAACTATGATCACTAATGTATGCTGCCAAATTTGATTACAAATACAAAACAAGTTTAATGAAACCGTGTTGTATTTTTTAGGTAATATGACATTAGCATTTCTTTATACATGACATGTGCCTTTCACAAAGTCAGGGCTCTATAAGAACAATAATAAAAGTCAACTTTCAGATATAAAAGCTCTTCCATTTCACTTATTGTTGAGTAAGGGATGGTTGACTACCATGCTATTTAGATTCTAGTTTATGTGTTGTCCTTCTTGTATAGTCTATATAAAACCTGTTAGAGATGTTTATTTATATATTATTATGCATAAAGTGTATTTCCATAATATTTGTTAAATGTGTGTTACAGATAATCAATTAAATGGCTTGTAAGTCTCTGTGTTTTATTAATGTAAATTCCTGAGTCTTTTACGACTTTTTTATTCCATAAGTATTTTTTCTTTTTAGAGTTGTGTTTATTCAAAGTAAAAAGGAAGGAACCCTTACATCACTGTCAATTTTTTCCAGAATGAATAAATGTACCACAGTGAAATTTTGTCAAATTAAACATTATTTTATTAAGTACTTCACTCTCTAAGCTCCATGAAAACTACTGTTTACTATTTTTATAATTTTTTAGTTTGTCAAGAATGTTATAACTAATGTAAATGTATTTATTTCCTCCATTTTAAAATACAAAAAATGGGCTATAAATAACGTAAACTCATTTTTTTCTACTATTTTTAAATAATTGGAGATGTGACTAAAGTTTAAGTGCAAAAAGTATTCAACTTTGACAGTTTTTTGATTTTGACAAATTATTAAATCTGCTACCATTTGAAATTTTTAAGAGATTGTTGTTGTTTTTTTTTAATTCCCAAAAACTCTGCATTTTTTTAATGTTGGAAAAGCTGTGAAAGCATTTAAAAGTTGGACATTGTTTGAAAAATTCATAATTTTTTATTTCTCAGAGTAAAATTATTTAATAAATGTACAAGTATAATTCCATGGCATTTATAAAAATTGTTGCACCGTGTCCTCCAAATCGTGAGCAGCGATCCAAGGTACCTCACGTTTCCTGTTGTTTTGATGCCATTGGAGGGCATATGGTAACACCTCCTAAGAGTATTACCAAAATATTTTGTTTAGTAATGATTTGTAGTGCCTGATATAGTTCAGAGTGAATGGAGATTAAAAGTGTACATTTAGGTAAAGTGTCAAGCATTAATAGAACTTGAATCAGTGTTACTCAGTTTCAGATATTAATTTATCTTGTTTTCTTAAAAACAGGATGTTTATTCTGGTTGGGTTTATAAATAGTTTAAAATACCACCACACCAAACCTTTATTTAATCTCGTGATTGTCTAATCTGTTGCATTATGAAACCATAAAGTGAGTTTTCTAATAAAAATAAGAAATTTAAAACAAACCTACTAAAAGTTGAAAAGCATAAAAAATTGGTTCCTTAGCTAAATTAGAACTAATTAACCCTTTCAGACCCAGTGTCCTCTGCAGAGGACATCATATTTAGTGAATTTTATATTTTTTTTGTAACATTGTTTGAGCATTTGAAACCCAATGTCAAGCACAAAAATAACTATGAAGAAATAGTTCTTTCCGTTTCTAACTTGTCTCTAACTTGTAAATGACGAACTTGTAAAAGGGTAGATTTGTCAGTATTTTTTATTAAAAGGGTAGCATATTGTTTTAAATTAATTACTTAACTTAATAAAAACTGATCTAAGTTATTATTATAAACCTCTCACACATACAAATCAGACAGATTCAAACTTAAGAGCAACCAAGAAAACTTCCTATAACCACTCCTAGATGGTGCTGATAAACTGCAACCAAGCAAACTTCCTATAAGCACTCCTAGATGGTGCTGATAAACTATCTTTTACTTTACACGTAATATTTATACCGATTGTAATGTAACTGAAGTTTTGTTAATTTGTCAGTTTTCTTTCATGAAGCCGTAGTCTAGTGGCAACGTAGCGTCTTTCTGATCACAAGATGCCGAGTTCGAATCTAGGCTAGGGAGACCAGATATCTAATCATATCTGAGGGTGGAAGTAAAGCAAACGGTGGTTGGCTCGCTTCCAAGCTGATGGGATATGACTAGATATTTGGTCTCCGGCTGGGGCTGTTTTGCATAATTTTACTAAGATATATATATATATATATATTTACTAAAAAAAAACCAGTAAAAAAAATAAAAAAATATTTTTTACCTTAGTTAGTCACAAAAATAAAGAAATATATAGTTTTTTCAAATTCCTCAAAGGGTTTAAGTAAAACCCGAAAATGTTCACCTATTAGAGTTGAAAAAAATATTCAAATAATTTTTTTTACTTCCAAATTTAATTCGGATCTGAAAGGGTTAATAAATTGGAGAAGTGTTGGTTTGACTTGTGTGCTCTAAGGGAGGGTTCTGAAAGTGTCACTAAAACTGTATTAACTATAACTACACACATTTTAAATGATCTAAACTAACCATATAACAATAACCATGGCGGAAATTAATAAAATTATACACTGTTGAAAGGAAGTATTGGTTCTTGAACATTGTATCAGGTTGGACAACCTTAGTCGGCCATTTATTTCTGTAGACAGATTTGTAGAAATAAACATTATTCCTTCTTCACCACAGGTATTGCAAATATAAAAAAAGTTTTAGACCAATTGATACTATTAAGTCAGATTTTGATCTTTTAAATATTAACTTACATACAACTTTCTATTCTAACTAATGTACATCTTTTTCATTAACGTAAATGACTAAATTTGTTTCTTTAAACAACAAATTGATTAACTTAGAAGATTTGAGTTCTGGGATAAAATAAACTAAGAATTTATGAAAGTATACAACTAAGTATTGAAATGAATTGCTATTGCTTGCAACACTTTATAAACATTATTAATTTTAGTGCACAATTTCGCTTAAAAATAACTAACAAAGTTAAAAATTCAGTCAGCTAAACGTGCGAAAATTACATTGACATATTGGAAATTGAGGTTTTTGGCAAATTAACAAACATAAAAACAAAAGTAACAGGAAATCTGTAGCTGAAACTAAGCATGGACCAGACTAGCAATGGATTTTAACATTGAGCTGGGCTATTAGAGTTGTGTGACAGTATTATCACAAAAGAAAACAGTTTTCATCACTTTCACAAAAGTTTAGATGGTACTACTGTAATCTTTTACCAAGAGGCCACTCATTTAAAGACGGTTATTTAATCAAAACAAAAAGAAAATCACTTTATTAAAAATAACACTCCTAGAATCGGTAAATAACAAAATATTACTTTTTCGGTTTATCTTTGTCTTCAGCGGGAGCCCAGAACTGGATGATGTCGCGGAGCAGCTGCATGAAGCGATCGCCTCGCCCATCGTCCGCCACATGAACTCTGCGAGGTAGCTGTCCAAGTGGTTTCTGGCAGTACCCCTTTGCTTTTTGTTACACCATTTAGCAACCCCACAGCCTTTCAACGTAATGTGTATGGGCTCCGGTTTCAGGACTGTGAGCGAAATGACAAAATAACTGAACGACCAAGATAACTGCACGATAATATAAGCGATGCAGCGCGCGAAGCACTGACCTTTGCCCGACCTTGACCTACTCGACAATGTACGGTCGAGACGCATAGATTTTGCACGAATAAGCGATCTTTAGTTTGGAAACATTTTATCTCTATAGAAATCACAAAAATATAATAATAACAAAATATAATTACAACTTACCGTCGTCAATAGTCAATTGTCGTATAAATTCTTCAAACGACGGCCGTTTCGGCTTATTCTGCCATTTTCAAGTTAAAATTTGTTGGATGAATTAATCCGTTGTCACACATCATATACACATTTACACACAAACATTCAGAATAAATTATAAAAAACACACAAAAAAATTTACTATTAAGAAATCACATGTCTCGTGGGCCCACTGTCTCGCACTGTACTGATGTCATCAAAGTTCACTGGGTTGCAATTTTCAATAGATTGTTATCAATTACGTGGTGGGGGGAGTTTATTTGGTCTCTGTTGAGTTTATTTGAAAACTTCAACATCAGCACTTTCTGGAATTGGAGATAGTAAATGAGTTTTTGGCAAAATAAAACCGTTTTCAACCTTCAACAGGTAGCGTAGAAAATCTAACGTTTTTGGTAGTACACTGTCTGGGATACCGAGTTTTAAAATTAAATTGAAAAAATTTTATTCGTAAATGTAAAACATTGATGAAAGGTATTTAAAAAATCCGCCCTTTCATCCATTTTAATTTACACCATGTAATAAACTTATTAATCAACAATAGTAATAACTATTATTATTGTTATCCTTGTCTTATTATCCTATCTTCTGTAATGTTATTTACAGGAAATAAAATTTGCAAACAATAAATAAAACTGAAAAATACAAAATAAGTTAAAATATCTGCTTTTATACTATTTACACAAAAAATAAATTTGTGTAACTTAAACAATAAAAAAAAAAAAATAAATTGGGTGTGCTTAAGACCACAAGTTGGAAATGATAACTTCTATGACTACGGGGATTTTTAACTCAGTAAGGGTGTACAATTATAAGGATTATAAAACTGTAGGCCTATTTGTTAAAATTGTTTATTTATATCCGTTATTATATATTTAAAGAAAGGTAAAAATATTACCTTTTAATTACTTTTTATTTCATATTGATAGATCAAACGATTTAGAAGTTGTTAATATTATAGTAGAGAAATTAATAATCAAATATGTTATACGAAGATGTATGAATGTTTCCGAAGTTAAACAATTGGTATCTCTTTAAATTTGTATAAACGAATCTACTGATGAAAAAAGGTTGTATTTATATACAGTTTATAACCTCAAAGCAAATCTTATAACGTATAAAAGCCTATATAACGTATAGTTATAGAAGCCTTCATTAGTTGTACAATTAATATTTATGAAAATCAACTTCACAAGAAATTTTAATGATTGAAGTTGTTGTAAACATAACCCCAAAATATAAATCTATGCTGGGTTTTGTTTAAGAATTACAGAGGATGGGCGAAATCAGCTGTTATATTCTATTAACTAATTCTTATGTGTTAATTTGATTGCTATGGTAATAAATGTAAATGTATTAAATACTAAGGGAGACCCCTGCGTGCTCCGCACGCCAACCCCCGGCGGAAACTTCTAAAAACATGTTTTATTTATAATAAAAAGTAGGATTAATAAAAATATCAAAACTAAGGTGGTAAATAATGTTAAATGTTCAAATAAAATTATTTCTTATATTTTATAACAGCAGTTATAATAATTGTTAAAAGGTCTACACTTTTAAACCCTAACCTAAATGCTAGAAATACAAAAATAATTACTTCAAATTTTGAATTAAGCTGTTAATGAAAATATTGGAGCAAACAGCAGCTATATTATCTGTTATTTTATTCAACTGGTTGCTATGGTAATAAATGTAAATACATAATGTTGGTTTATCATTCTATGCCTAACCTAAGAATTTTTTCCGACTAAATTTACAAATATTGAAATAAAAAAAAAGTTTTTATCGAAATGAATTATAGCTAGCCTATGTTACTCAGGGATAGTGTAACTTTTTATTAGTAAAACTATTTTTTCAATCGGTTTAGTAGTGCCAGAGATTACCCCCTACAAACAAACAAAAAAACAAACTTTTCCTCTTTATAATATTAGTATAGATTCCCTCTCCACGCTCTTATTTGTGTCTACGCAAAAAGTTTGCGTGACGCGAGATTTCAGAAACATAGTCAAGCGAAAGTGCCCTGCGGGCCAATAGAAGTTTTCACTTCAAAAAGTTTGAGTAGTTTAGTTATTTATAAAAGTAGAAAATGTATCAACAAATACATTGTTTACTTGATATTTACAGTTATACTTGAAAAAAGTAGTTATAGTAAAAAGTCAAAATATTATAATAACTTTAAAATGTTACAGTTGTTAGAGATCAACAGGAGAGATGATCAACAGGAGAGATGATTAGTCAAAGCACGGTTACTTAGATTATATACGAGTAACTTGAAGACTTATGATCAAAGTAGAGACATAAAAGAAATTTTTATTTTCAGGACTTACAAATTGAAAAAAAAAAACATTAAAGCTCTTAGACTACTACAAAATTTAAGGAGTGTACTACGGACTAAACGGGAGGAGTAATTTCAAAAATTCTTGGTGTTAAAATTTAAGCAATTTATTAATTCCTATTTTAAATCAATTGATATCTAAATTAATTTTTAATTTTAATATCAACATTTACGCCATCAGCTGATTAATACTCGAGTATTTCTATGGAAAGATTTTTGTAAATTATTTCAACCTAGAAACATGTAACATACAAGACCATGTACTTAGATAAAACGTTATAATGTATGGTGCCATAAAACAATTTCATTAGACTGCTGATATAATTTAAGTAAACAATAAAAGATAACATAATGACGAGAAAAACAAAAGGCTTAATTTAACTAAATCTGTCCATTACTAATGAATGAAGCAATATGTTGTAAGGAGGTTATGTTAAAAACTGATTCTCTAATGCTAACCAAGGTCCATGAACATTTCAAACTTAAACTACCAATATAAAAATAACAAAAACACTTTAATAACTATATAATTTGTACTAAAACTGTTGAACTTGATGTTCTTGCAATGTCATGACAACGCGAACACTCACGACATCGCTATTTGCAGTGTTGTATTAATTAAATTAAACACTGATCTATTTATACGTTTCCCCAACCTAAACCCGCTATTTAGCCATATCATCATTGTCAAGCTGCACTAGATGTGAGTAAGAGGAACAAAAATGAGAAAGAACTACGTCCATTTCAGAGGTATTACCAAGTAAATTATTTTAACACGACTTACAAAATGAGGAAGCACAATGTCCGTTTCAGATGTACTACCGATTAAACTATTTTAACACAACTTACAAAATGAGGAAGCACAATGTCCGTTTCAGATGTACTACCGATTAAACTATTTTAACACAACTTACAAAATGAGGAAGCACAATGTCCGCTTCAGATGTACTACCGATTAAACTATTTTAACACAACTTACAAAATGAGGAAGCACAATGTCCATTTCATTGGTAGCGTGCATGCATTTTATATCGTGATTCGATTGTGGTACGGTACAGTTCAGTACAGTGCGCGAGATTTAATTCGAATATCCACGCAAAAAGTGCTGAAGAAGTTTTCACTACAAGAAGATTTTAAGCGTTTGCAGAGATCTACTTAAAACAGTTAAACTGAGTTTGAAATTGTAACATGGATTACAATATTTATGTAAAAACCGCAAAAAAATCCAGGTAGTGTTACATGGTATATACATTCTATAAAAGTAATCAATTGATTTTTAAACTTTCAGGCTCTCTCATAGTTTGCCTTTCCTTCAAACATAATTTCTTTATTAATATCCAGTTTTAAATTTGTAAGTGTTATTTAAACCATCAGCATAATTATTTAGATCTATGATCTAAAGATTTTATCAACGAACTGTGACCGTTCACCATTAATGTGTCTGTCTTCTTACAAACGACCAATAAAATTAAATGACTCAGAGACAGTTAGAAGTCTCTGATAACAACTTTGCCACTATCAGCTTAGCTAGTTTGCAACGTCTTTTGGATTAGACAATGTTTATGATGGTAGATATAATTTTACAACTCTTGTAAACTACAGTGTTTTGTCACTCTCTCAGTGCGCCAGAAAGATGGAACTGTGTAGGTTGATTGTTGTGTGCGGTTTTATTTTCGGTTTTGGTTGGTGTTTTGACTTTCGCTTACCTAACGATACTTCTCCAGTTACGTACAATTTGATAATCACACCGTTTTTTGGAAATAATTCGTTTAAAGGCAAGTGTTTTGTAGGATTAAATATTATGCTAGTTTTTTTTTATGAAATTTGTAATTATATACAAGAAAAAGTTGTTTAAATAAAAGATTTAATTTGTAGTACTGGGTCACCAAGTGTCTACAACGCAACAAATTTGTTACATTAAGTACTACATAATTAAAATAGAATAGTAAGCATAATAATTCAAATACATAATTTTATATAATACTAGCTGGCCGGACCCGGCTTTGCACGGATAGACAAATCAAAGTTAAATGTATATTAACAAAAAATATATTATATCAATAAATATATTACACTATATATTTCTTATGGGGATTTTTAGTAACTTTTACCCCCCAAACCCCCCTAAAATTTCGAATTTTTTAAAACAATTTCTTAGCGAGTACCTAGGGCCCTAGAGGAAGCTACAACCAAATTTCATTTCAATCCGTTCGGTGGTTTTTTGTATTAACTTTGACCCCCCCAACCCCCCCTAAAATTTCGAATTTTTTTAAACCCTTTCTTACCGAGTACCTAGGGCCCTAGAGGAAGCTACATACCAAATTTCATTCCAATCCATTCGATAGTTTTTTGTAGTAACTTTGACCCCAAACCTCCCCTAAAATTTCGAATTTTTTAAAACTCTTTCTTAGCGATCACCTAGGGCCCTAGAGGAAGCTACATAACAAATTTCATTCCAATCCGTTTGGTGTTATTTTTAGTAACTTTTACCCCCCAAACCCCCTAAAATTTCGAATTTTTTAAAACAATTTCTTAGCGAGTATCTAGGGCCCTAGAGGAAGCTACAACCAAATTTCATTTCAATCCGTTCGGTGGTTTTTTGTATTAACTTTGACCCCCCCAACCCCCCCTAAAATTTCGAATTTTTTTAAACCCTTTCTTACCGAGTACCTAGGGCCCTAGAAGAAGCTACATACCAAATTTCATTCCAATCCGTTCGATAGTTTTTTGTAGTAACTTTGACCCCAAACCTCCCCTAAAATTTCGAATTTTTTAAAACTCTTTCTTAGCGATCACTTAGGGCCCTAGAGGAAGCTACATAATGAATTTCATTCCAATCCGTTTGGTGTTATTTTTAGTAACTTTTACCCCCCAAACCCCATAAAATTTCGAATTTTTTTAAACAATTTCTTAGCGAGTACCTAGGGCCCTAGAGAAAGCTACATACCAAATTTCATTCCAATCCGTTCGGTGTTTCTTTTTAGTAAATTTAACCCCCCAAACCCCCTAAAATTTCGATTTGTTAAAACTCTTTCTTAGCGATCACCTAGGGCCCTAGAGGAAGCTACATACCAAATTTCATTCCAATCCGTTCGATGTTTCTTTTTAGTAACTTTTACCCCCCAAACCCCCCTAAAATGTCGAATTTTTTAAAAGAATTTCTTAGCGAGTACCTAGGGCCCTAGAGAAAGCTACATACAAAATTTCATTTCAATCCGTTTGATGGTTTTTTGTAGTAATTTCGACCCCCCCCCCAACCCCTCTAAAATTTCAAATTTTTTTAAACCCTTTCTTAGCGAGTACCTAGGGCTCTATAGGAAGCTACATACCAAATTTCATTTCAATCCGTTCGATGGTTTTTTGTAGTAACTTTGACCCCCCCCCCCAACTCCCACTAAAATTTATAATTTTTTTTAAACCCTTTCTTAGCGAGTACCTAGAGCCGTAGAAGAAGCTACATACCAAATTTCATTCCAATCCGTTCCTTAGTTTTTTGTAGTTTCTTTGACCCCCAAACCTCCCCTAAAATTTCGAATTTTTGGAAACCCTTTCTTAGCGACCATCTATGACCCTAGAGGAAGCTGCTACATACCAAATTTCATTCCAATCAGTTCGGTAGGTTTTGAAAAATCGTGATTTAGTAACTTTGACCCCCCAAAACACTCCCTAAAATTTCGAAGTGCGCGTCTAGAGCCTATAAAGAGTATTAGTGCCAAATTTCATGTTTGTAGGCCTCGTGGTTTTGGAGAAACTGTGATGAGTCAATGAGTCAATGGTATTTGGCTTTTATAAGTATAGATACCGGTATATATATATGTATATATATTTTTTTTTAGGTAAAAAACCTGAGTGGTTATCTTTGCCTTTATTTTATATACCAGTGTCTAAAAAGTCCCCCCCCCTTAACTTTGGAACAAGTAGAAGTAAATAAATGAGCTTTGGGATATGTTTATATGACAAAGGAAGATGAATTTTGGTGTAACCAACAATTTCACCCCTTGCCCCAAAATAGGGGGTTGAGAGGGTAATTCAAAAATCTTAAATACAAACCCCCATCAAGTGATACCTCATTTTAAAGGGCTTGATAAATTATGAAGAACGGCACAAATTAGAGGTCTCTATCTTAAAACCCTATCGAAAATGGTGGCCAGTCAAAGTTGAAAGCAATTTATTAACACAGATTTTTAATTAGGTACGTTACAGTACCTTTCATTGGTAATAAAGCTAAAGACTTACCTTAATTATAAATTTAGATTAAATGCTCAAAATCACTGGATGCTATTATCACTGGATTGTTATCAGTAGTTGTGCTTTCAATGTAGAAGACTACTACCTGCTGTGTCTAGAAACTGCAAGTTTATTTGTTCCTTTTAAGCTTATACCAAATTGTGTAAATATTTGTTTAATACAAGATTTTGAATGGCCCTCTGATTTTATTAAATGCAAAGAACCAGTATTCCTTTCCACTGGAACATAGTGCTTGTAACGTAATTAAAATTGTGTTAACATAGGACATTTAAAATTTGACTGGCCGCCGTTTTCGATATGGTTAAGATAGAGACCAGTCTAATTTGTGTCAGTCTTCTTCATTTATCAAGCCAAGGGGTATCACTTGATGAGGGCTTGTATTTAAGATTTTTGAATTACCCTCTCAACCCCCCCCCCCTCTCCCCCATTTTGGGGTAAGGGGTGAAATGGTCGGTTATACCAAAATTCATCTTCCTTTGTCATATAAAGATACCCCGAAGCTCGTTTATTTATTTTTACTTGTTCCAAAGTTAAAGGGGGTGGGACTTTAAGGACACCCTGTATATATTATATTATATTACTTACAAAATGGTTTTATTGTATTCCTATTCTTTTGGTTCTTCAATTCATAGCTGCAAGTCCAATGTATGCTTTAACGGTTGTATTTCTCATCCATGGAGCTTTGACCAAATTGAAAATTACTTTGTACTTTGACCCTTGAAAATGCAAAGTGTTATTTTCTCAGGAACCATGAAAGTATGAAGCTTGATTTTGATGAAATTTTGTTTCTCTAAGTGTCCCTAGCTTATATCTGAGCTCGGAAACTTTTTGGATTTTCCGTTCCTGAGTTTGTTGACAAGGACCAACGTCAGCGTTTTATGTCTCCAGTTGCAACAGTTTAAAACAAAATTATAGTATATTTATATATATACCTTGTTATCCGTCTTGCGACTTTTTTGTTTGTAGTTTAATAGTACGTGCGTTTCAGGAACATGTTCCCATCTTCAGGTTTTGTTAAAAGATTAAGTCACTCGTGAGCACGTCATACAAAAAGTACTAACACATACGCAAAATTTACAACACAAATCATTTGCAAACATAAAACAAAGTTTAACAGCTTTTGTCGATGCACCGGTTACTGGTCGACTGCTAGAGCTAGATTTAACATGTGAGTAACATGTAGTATATTATAAAATAAATATACTATAATTTAGTTTTAATAAAGTTGGATTTTTTTTAATGTCTGTAAAAAGAATTTTATTAAACTCACGAAACAAATTTTTGAAATAAAATTAGGGGTTTTAAAGTTATAACTGAATTTTAAACGATAAAATACAAATTTAATTGTACTTTATCTGAGTTACAAAAATGGAAAACAAATTTTTATTTGGCTTGTTTAGATTAAATAAAGTATAGAACAAATAAGCAGCCGTGGATATAAAAATGACTACATTTTGATATCAAGAAATTAAATTAAAATACATTCACAAAGTTTACAAAATATCAAAGTTACTTTATTGACTTATGTAAATTTCGATAACTATATTATCAACTTCAGAGTATTGTAACACAGTTATCGAAATTTACATAGGTCAATAAAGTAACTTTGATATTTTTAAAACTTTGTGGTAGTGGGTGCACTATTGTATTTCATTTCTTAAGTGTACACAGTCCAAAAACACAAGAGTCAAAACTAAAGTCTAATAAAGAGCATGGTTTTGTTTAGTTTACAAAAAGTACTATACAAGGTTGTGCAGGATGAATAGTGCCCAAACAAATCTGTATAGGTAAGTGAAACCAAGCTACATCATACTTAAAGAAATCAGGGACAATATTTATTTTCAAATGCAAATTTTTTTTAAGCAAGGTTGAGGGGTTTTTTGGAAGAAGTTTTAAATACCAACATACTGCTGGTCGAATGTTATCATTTTACAGGTCTCTTACAAGTAAACATTTCAAGAAAAAAATGTTGAAGATAATAATATATAAAAAAATTTGGAAAACGGTTGACCCTAAAAGACCATCCATGTAACTTCCCGCTAAGTTTAATTACAACAAACACTATTTTTGGAAATTTTGAACTGCCATAACTTTTGAATGAATCAACCGATTTTTATGCGATTTGCGGCAATTGATGCAGTTTTTTAAGTCCATTGAAAGAATCAACAACAAAAATTTTTCAGATGAAAAGTTTCGGAGAAATTGAGGAAAAACACTTTTTTTTATTTTCTTTCGTTCACGATATCTCGCGAATGAATCAACCGATTTTTATGCAATTTGCGGCAATCGATGCAGTTTTTCGAGTCCATTGAAAGAATCGACAACAAAAATTTTTCTGATGAAAAATTTCGGAGAAATTGAGAAAAAACACTTTTTTTTTGTTTTCTTTCGTTCACGATATCTCACGAACGAATTAACCGATTTTGACCGGACTGGTAGCGATCGACGTCGCTTTTCAAGGTTAAAAGCTGATTAGATTTTGGAATTGATCGGTAAAGCCGTTTAAAAGTTATTCCAAAAAAACCTGATTTGAAAAATTTTTATTTCTTAGTTTTTTCGAAATTTCTCAGAACCTACTGGTCCGAATTAGTTGAAATTTTCAGGAAATCTAAGTTTGATGGAACTCTTTAGAACGTCGTTTGGTAGGATCCAATCGGTTAAGCCGTTCAAAAGTTATAAGTGGGTCACACACTTACATACACACACACACATACATACAGACAGGGTGACACCCTCTCGGGAGTGGTCAGGGAAGATTCCTAGGACCTCAAAACGTCGAGATCTGATGAATACTCGATTTTCGAAAAACGGGGTGAAACCTATAACTTCCCGATTTTAGAAAATTTCCAATTTTCTTAGCGGGAAGTTAAAAATGGTTTTTGTAATTTCATTTATTCTTACTAAATAATATATTATTCTCTGAAGCAAAACCTTTATCAATGTTGCTGATGTGCCTTTTAAACTACTGTGCAATTTAGGCAATTTCCAACATAAAAAAATATAATTTCAGGGAAGTGAAAAAGTTTGTATCTAAAAAAAATATTCAATCAGCAATGTAGATCGTGTGGTATAACAATCTAAAAAGCTCACAAAACTGAACATTCTATGTATTTAAACTTTGGTCACATCTCAAACTATTTCAAAATCCCCACCAAAAAACTGAATTTTATATTTGTTTAGTCTTTTTTCATTTATAAATAGGAAGCACAATGAAAAAACTGAACATAAAACAAAAAAAAATGATTTTTTATTTTTATGAATTTTTTATTTCAGTTTTACAACTTAATTTTAGATGGTAACTAAAGTGTAAATGTGTTTTTTTTTATTATAAAAAAGTAAACTGTTTTAGTGATCTGTTTTGTTAAATTTTTACATATTATGGATTTATAAATAAAAAGTTGCCATTATAATTTTAAATCTAAAAAAATCTACTAGTACATGAAACATACGAAGCAAATCTACTTGTATAGTTAGTTTGTATCTTCTATTTATAACAATATTCTTTTTATAGACTTACATTGGTATGATTATTAGTTTATATATTACTTTTCTTTTAAAATAATTTCAAGAACAGTAAATACTTATCTTTTGAGAGCACTCAGTAATGACCTATTTTGAATCATTGATCGAGTATTGTTGTGTAATATTTTTCAATTTTCACAAACAGGTACTTAATTCTATTGATGCTTTATCATCAACTATTGCCTTTATTATAACATTCATTCAATATTGTCTAGTATGTATATTACTAAGGCGAGAGTTCGATTTCAGAAATAAATCAAAGATTTTTTTGCAAACTTAGAAAAGTTTGTTTGCCAATTTAAGAAAACAATTTCTTTTCCAACCCAACCACATGT
>JAGFPH010005386.1:86329-98006 GCA_018207615.1 Philaenus spumarius | reverse complement strand
CTTTTTTGAAAACCCCCTTTTTCTATTTACGTTTTTACCGCGACAAATTATTTCTAAGGTGCTTGGCCTACTCCCCCTCTTAAACTGCGGAATACCAAACCCGGGAAATATTTAATGTTGATCAAATTCACTAGTATGTTTACACAATCTAACTTAATTCTTATTATAACACATACATATAAGCACAAATAATTTATTCTGTCAGTTCTGGACTTTATTTAACCTTCCGTTAAATCAAGCCACACCGGTGGGCGCCAACTCTGCAACGACGCACGAGTTGCACGACGCTGGGGGAGGAAGTTTGTTTTCCTTTTGTCCCCACGTTGCGACGTCAACCCTGCAATGACAGACCTTTTTTATGACGTTCGGGAGCCACCTCTGCAATGTAGCCCCGACGCTTGTCTGTCTGTAGGATTTCCCTACTTTGTTACAGAATAAAGAGATTATATCACCTACTGGAAGTTTAAGGCAAATTAATTTTAATAGCCTAGGTGATATAACTCTGGTTAAGATAACTATGCCTATAGTCACCTTAAATAAAAATATTTTATTAAATTCCTTCCAGTTATTCAAGTTACTATTAACTTTAAATTTGCTCAGCTCAGTAATTAATATTATATTTATTTGACAATCTCTGAGGAGTGAGAACAGTGGAACTTTACCTAGAATAATTAAATTATTTGTGCTTTGTGAAATTTCGTTGGAAATGCCAACTTTGCGTTTCCGCCCTTCAATATTGATCATACACTGAAAACAACTTATCATATAGGATACTTAGTTAATAGGAATCTCTTGAACAAGGTAAATTAATTATATTAATTGAAATCAAAAGAAAATTTATTCAATAAAAAACTCAAAATACTCTGTGGTTCTTTCCACTACAAAAACATAAATTTTAAACTAAATTTACTATTTACATAAACTTTAACTCTTTTAGGTAGAACCATTTATTATTCATTTATACTTAATTATTCCTTCCTTTTTAATATTTATTATTTAATTATTTAATTATGAAAATGATTTTATATATTTAATTTACAAGATTAATAATTTTATATTTTGAAAAACCTAATTTTTTATCTCAACCCAGTATCAATAATTATTTAAATTTAACTCAGGCAATATTTTAATAAGGGATATCGTAACTTTTCTGACAGACCTTTTATTACTGCGACCCTGGACTCTGAACACCTTTCCCAAGAATGTTGATTGAAATACAGCTTCCCTGAAGTCCGGTTATCGTTGGTGCGGTTGAACGTCTCTCGTGGTCTCAGCTTTTGCCTGGTTTGACTTTCCCTGATGTCTTCTAACGTTTTCCCTGATTTGGTTTAACGCCTTCCCTGATTTGGTTTAACGCCTTCCCTGATTTGGTTTCCGCTTCTTATTCCAGTAGTCCTTCAAAGTCCATGTGTGGTTCCAGTTATTGTCATTACATCAGTCCTGTGATTCCTGTAGACTACGTCATTTATAGATTTTTTGACGCGCCCGCTATATAATTAACTATAGCGTAATTCACTCAAACTGTCCAATCGTTTTTTCACTGTCTGTAATACTAACTGATTTTACACTGTCTTTGTTCATTTAACTCGTATTTACGTTTGATAAAATTTTAATGAAAACTGTTACTTGAAATATTATATCGCATAATATTATAATTAATTAAAATGTTCACTGTTTGATTGACACATGTCTTACTGCTGTCTTTATAAAACACTGCTTCTAAGTACGTTACTATAACATCGCAGATCCGTCTAACAACGTCGATCTAAAGAAAAATCTCAAAGAGAGAGAGAGCGATTCCAGATTCCAGATAGAGCGATAGATGATTAGAGCTCGTTAGATCGGTCGTTAGATAGGTCGTTAGCTCGTTAGATGCGCGGCTCCCGCTGTACTCCGCTTATATATCCTCCTTTGCCGCCTTCCGAGTACCAACTGCCTCTCTTATTTTTCTATTCCTTGTTCGATATCTTGCCATGCAACTTGCATTGATTTCTTTAAGTTTTAGGTTGGTACTACCCCCACTAACTTCTTCGTTAGGCCTTGCCATCAGCTAATCTAGATCTCCCCTCCTAACATTTTCTCCTATTGTCTTACTTATTTTCCTCGTAGTTTTCCTTTAACTGCTTTTATGAACTTGCGGTTTTCGTAATCGTATTCCTGATACATTTTCCTTTCTTCTCAAACTTGAGTGATGGTCGTACTACGTTTGGTTCGCTTATGGCGCTGCCTCGCGTATTCCGCGGTTTTTCCTCACGGAAACTTTTCTGGTTTTGAAGGAAAATCCTTTTTCTTTTTTCTTCTATGTTGGTTATTATTTTATGATATATTAGCCAAAATTTCCATTCTGTCCGAAGATTTTTCTTCTGTTTTTGGGACTTGCAAAATTTGCCAAATTTACCATTTACTTTTGAATTTGAATTTTAACTTTAAAATTGATACTTTCGATTGAGATTTACAATTTTATACCCTTACTACCTTCTTAACACTAGGTTATTATTTTTACCACCTTTTTCATTCTATTTTTAGCAAAATATAGGTATGACCTTTCTCACCTATTATTTTAATTAATTTACAATTTATAAACTTTTTATCTTATAAAACTTTTACTTCTTTACAACTTGTTTACTTTTTCATTTTCCCTTTTTCATTTTTTATGGTGCTTTTTCACCTTCAAACTTTAACAATTATCTCTAACTTTTAAAATATCAAAAATTCCTTAATTTGTTATTTAACATTTTTTATTCAATTTTTCTTACGCTTTTCAAAAATATCTTTTTCATTTAATTTTGATGAAATTTGAGAATTTCCTATAACTTTAACTCTTTATAACTTTAACATTTTTTATTTTACAAAATTGTGACTTCCATGAACAATGTTTCCACCTCCCGTGTTTCACATTTACCCATAAAATTCATCAATTTTATACTTTTATTTAACACCTTATTCCTGTATAAAAATAACTAATTTTTCTAAGTCTTTCAGGCAACTTGAAACAAGTTCCTGGACAAAAGTCCATCTCTGTTGACACAGTACAGTTGGCCGGGACTTGTCGTATTCTAATCTAGTTAAGTATAGGGTGTACCTCAACTTCTGCTATGAAATCTTGATTTTTGCAGTTTTACAACAAAACTCAATTTTTCACGCATTGCATAAGGTTTATCCGTTGCAATATATATATATATATATATATGTATGTGTTCGCACTCTAGCGGCCGCATTTTAAGTCCGATTTGGTTCAAATTTGGTACACGTGTTGGTTGTCTACTAAGTCGCTCGGACGAGTTAGTGAGCCAAAAAAATCCAACAACCGGAAGTACATTTTTTGACCGGAAGTAATTATTTTTTTGAGATTTTTACTACGAGAATTAAATTTTTTTAATTTTTTTTCTAAAAATATAAATGTAGGATGTTATTCTGCACATTTAGTTTTTTACGCGACCTTATATAGCTGGCTTGGTTCCCCCAAAATTGACCAAAACGTAAAATACCATACAAGTACCCGGTTCGAAGCCAAGTGGTGCAAACTCGCGAGACCACTAGGCACAAAAAAATTCTACTAATATATTGCCTACACATAGACAGCTGTTCAATGCCTTCGTGAGTAGACCTATTTCCCAAATTGTTGGTTGAAACCCTAAAACATAGGCCTATAAACTTAATTTTGGAAATTAGCTGAACTCACGTCAGCGGTCCAGCTGCGTGGTCGAATTATTCTTACTAGTAATTGCTTATAAGTATATTCTTAATTTATATTAATCAGTATGGTAAACAATCGCCTATATTTTTTCAGCATAGTAAATAATTTCCTATATGATTTCAATATAGTAGAAAATCGCCTATATTCCTATATTTTTCAGTATAGTAAACAATCGCCTATATTTTTCAGTATAGTAAATAATTTCCTATATGATTTCAATATAGTAGAAAATCGCCTATATTCCTATATTTTTCCGTATAGTAAACAATCGGCTATATTTTTTTAGACTTCTACCATTGCATCTAATTATGAATAATTCGATAACCCAGCAGAACAGCTGAAGTGAGTTCAGCGAATTTTCAAAGTTTGGTTTATATGTTTTAGGGTTTTAACGAACTATTTGTTTGCACCTTAGCCGCCTCTAGCTCCGGTTGACGTACTCCTTCGTTCCGTTTTGCTAGTTTGCGGTCTCGGATTATGGACTGCTACTGTTCGCACGCAGCGCTGCCCCACGTGGTTTTGAACCGATTAATTTTGTGGTATTTTATCGATTTTGGAAGGAAAAGAATGGCTATAATAAAGTCGTGTAAAAAACAAAATATGCAGATAATCTCAAATAATTATTTTTGTGGAAAACCCCAAAAAATGTTAGCATCTTGATCTTGTGGCTTCTTATTATGGAAAGCGCGTGCTGAGTTAGCACCTTAATCTTGCAGCCTCGGATTATGGCTTACTTCGCGCTCTAACGGGCCTCCATTTACGTCCGATTTGGTGAAAATTTTGTGTATACTATGATTTTCTAAGTCGCTTGGACGAGTTCGTTAGCCGAAAAAATCCAACAATCGGAAGCATTTTTTTGACTTGAAGTAAAATTTTTTCGAGATTTTTCATACTAGAATGAAACTTTAAGGCTTTTTTCTAATGAAAATAATATAGGAGATTATTCTGCACATATTGTGTTTAACACGACCTTTATAGGCCGTCTGGTTAACCCAAAATCGATAAAAACCTAAAATACTGTAAAAGTACCCGGCTCAAATCAACGTGGGGTAGCTTCCGGGTTTGTTCGCTGCGAGCGAAGCGAATCAGTTGATAATCCGAGGCCGTAACGTTGACGTGTAAACTCGCAAAGCCTAGTCCGTAATCCGCGCAGTAAACAGCTGAGGTACAAAAAAATTCTACTAATATATGTCGTACAATCAGGCAAATATCAGCGTCTTCGTGAGTAGAACTAGTTCCCCAATAGTCGCTTGAAACCATAAAGCGTATAAACTTAATTTTGAAAAATTGACTTGACTCACAACAGCTGATCAGCTTCGTGATGGAATTATTTTATTGTAGCCGCATGTTAACCCAGCTGGTTAAACATGGATATAAAGGAGCTATAAATAAAGCAATCTGTTAGGCTACAATTAATTTTATAGACATTAATTAAAGTGATTCGCTAGATTGAAAGGTTTAATAACTGTGCATAAGTTGGCTTAATCCTAGCGGAAAAAAAGGAAGGGTAATATTTTGTATGTGTGTCTTAAAGTGTTTTACTGATATTGTTATTCTTCTCTGTTTTAGGTGAGTGTTCCGTGTTACTTCACGGTAATGTTAATTAAGGTAAGATATATTAACCAAAAAAATATATCAATAAAAATATTATACTATGTATTTCTTATGGGGATTTGTAGTAACTTTGACCCGCAAAACCTTCCTAAAATTTAAAGTTTTTAAAAACCTTTCTTAGCGAGCCCTTACGGCCCTAGAGGAAATTACATATATCAAATTTAATTCCAATCCGTTTAGTGGTTTTTGAGATTTCGTGATGAGCGAATCAGTCAGTGGTATTTGGACTATACATATATAGATTATGTATGTCTAATTGGTTTGTTTGTATGTGTGTGTGTTTTTTTAACATAACATGTGATAAGGGAACAGTGTTATTTATTGTGTGTGCTGCTATCAATAAAGGTAAATGAGGTGAAGCCCATAGGGAGAAGATTATTGATCATGAAATTTCAGTAATAAAATAATTCGACCACGCAGCTGAACCGCAAATTTACAAAATTAAGTTTATAGGCCTATGTTTTAGGGTTTCAACCAACAATTTTGGAAATAGGTCATTCACGACGGTGCTGAAAAATTCCGTATATTGGGAGTATCTTCAACACACAAAGCATTGCGTGCTTTTGCACGCCAACCTCCGTATTGGGAGTATCTTCAACACACAATGCATTGCGTGCTTCGCACGCCAACCCCACGGTAGAATCCACCACATGGCTTGGAACCGGGTGCTTCTACGGTATTTTACGTTTTAATCGATTTTGAGGGAACCGAGTGAGCTATAAGGTCACGTAAAAAAACAAAATGTGCTGAATAACATCCTAAATTTATATTGTAGAAAAAACTCAACAACAAATTCATTCTCATAGGAAAAATCTCAAAAAATAGTAACTTCCGGTCAAAAACGTGCCTCCGATTGTTGGATTTTTTGGCTAACGAACTCGTTAGCGACATAGACAAGCAACATGTTTACGAAATTTGAACCAAATTGAAATTAAAATGCGGCCGTTAGAGTGCGAACACATATTTATATATATACCACACTCCACATGTTTTTAATGACACCCCAAAACGTGTTCTGGGGACCATGATCGGTGCTCATTTGCTACTCCCGACCTTGGGTCTTACGACAAGGGCCACTGCAATAGCTCATTTTTCCTATGGAAATTCGCTAATAAATTTATGTTTCCAAAAAAATGTTTAATGATACCCCAAAACGTGTTCTGATAATCATGATCGGTCTCCATTGACTACTCAAGATCCTAGGTCACTGCAATAGCTCATCTTTTCTATGGAATGTCGCTAGTAAAACTCATTAGAACAAACAAATTTTACATCTTATATTTAGTGTTAATTTTAATTCTTTACGACAGATTTATAAACAGATAGACATAATATTATGCTATAAAATAATAGAAGTTTAAATTTGAGTTTTGTTTTAATCATAATACGTTTACTTTTCTCAAATTGAAGATTACGAGTATAGTGTACGCCAGACTTAAAGAGAAAGGGTCAGGTAGGCTGGGACAGCCATAAACCACTGTTGACAAATCACCTATTGTTGTGATGCGGGTGGGCAGCCCCCTTGCCTGAGTAATTAACTACTGCCGCCTGGAACTTCTTGTTTGGTTGTTTTGACGACCATATTGCTCTGTTATTAAATGGTTATACAATTGTTACATAACATATTTATAGGCACAACACAATAAATAATAATAGGTAAAAATTAAATTAATTAATTTCTAAACTGAGTATTGGAAAATTACTAAACCTATTTGCTGATTGTACGGCACACCCCATGCTTATACAGGATACCACGGACGGAGCTGAGTATGCCAACTAGTCGGTGTATATATTGTTAAGCCTGCTAAAATGAACATTTGTAAAGGGGCATATTATCTACTATTCTACAATATCTATCCGCTGCGCCAGAGTTGTGCTGACATTTGGTTTAATTTACTGATTAGTGTGGTCTCGTCCATTTTGTATGGGACAATAGAGTTGTCGTTAGTTCGCATAGAGACGCATGACTAATTCACTCGACGTGAACCCTTCGGTAGCCATTAGCGAATGCAAAAAGCCATTTACCTTTACTATCCATTAGGTGTGACATGCACGGACACCATAATCTACGATGCATTTGTCAAACTGGTAAAATTGTAAAAAACGTTTTTAGTATTTAATTGTACTAAGTCGTATATCCGTTAATTTTTAAATATTATTTTTAACTATTACATACTTTTGGAGCAACTTTATGCCTTCCTTACTAAAAACAAAATAAGGAAATAAAGGAAACAAAATAAGTACTAGCTGACCCGTACGGCGTTGTCCGTGGTGGTTGGTATTTTCAGTCTTTTTAACGTAATTGTATTCTTTTTAAGTGTTCAGTCAGTGAGTGGTATTTGGCTTTTATGTATATAGATCTTAAATAATAAAAGCTCTATTGTCATAATAATAAAAGATCTGAAATTATGATTTTAGTAACTTTGATCCACCCAAACCCCTCCTAAAATTTCGAAATTTTTCATACCCTTTCTTAGTGAGCACCTATGGCCCTAGAGGAAGTTACATACCAGATTTCATTCCAATCCGTTCGGTAGTTTTGAAGAAATCGTGATTTAATAACTTTGATGCCCCCAAAGCCCCCTAAAATTTCAAATTTTTTTAAACCCTTTCTTAACCAGCGCCTATGGCCCTAGAGGAAGCTACATAATAGATTTCATTCCAATCTGTTCGGTAATTTTTTAGAAATCGTGATTTAGTCATTTTCACCCCCCAAACCTCCCTAAAATTTCGAATTTTTTAAAACACTTTTTTAGTGAACACTTATGGCCCTAGAGGAAGCTACATACCAAATTTCATTTCAATCCGTTCGGTAGTTTTTGAGAAATCGTGATGAGTGAGTCAGTGAGTGAGTGGTATTTCGCTTTTATATATACAGTATAAAAATAGTAATAAATACCTTCTTTAACCGTCTAATGATTCACTTTTCGGTATTTATCCACTCAAACGGTTGCTCAGTGCGCTGAGTGTTCCTCAGAACATTAAAAGTTATTACTACACTTAACATAACACACACACCCTCACCCAAACACGAACGAATGGCTTAAAAGTTACGGAAAGAGGGGTCCGGACTAGTTTTTGAAATTTTCACTTCTAAAACCAATACTTTACGTATCTTTGGTGAATTTAAAGGTGCAGATAATGTGCTTACTTATACAAGAAAAGTACACATGTATCTTTTATATCTAATTCCGTAAGCCCAAATTTTACAATGAAATTGTGAGCGAATGGGAGGCGGTAGAAAGCTGGGAGAGGTTTCATTTTAACGGAGGAAATTTTGGAGGAAAATATTAATTTTTCTTAATTGAGACCCGAAAATTTGTTAAGGAATAAAATAATTTCGATTTAAATAGCATGGGAATATATAGATGTAAATCAGGTGATTTTAGTGTTAAAAACAGGTTATTGAATTGTAAAACTCAGCTATCATAACAACACCTGAACGAGCAGTTTTATGATGTGTTTTGTTATTGTAGCTGTGTTTTTGTTTCAAAGTGAGAATTAAAGTCAAAGTTTATATGATTAAACACATTATAAGATTATTTCTACTGTATTTGCTATGTTTTACTGTAATGACTAAATTACCAGAATATATGGCCTATATATAGGGGCAATTGCCCCTATAAGCCACTAGTATTTAACTATTTTTATACTTGTATATATTACATAACACATTTTAGAGACACATACGGTTTTAAGCAAAAAACTGGTAAAATGTCTCTCATATAGTCAATAGCGTTTATCAGAAATTTAAATCCTCGGTAAAAGACTGTAAACCTAAACACATTTTATGTATATCTAGCAATGACTTTTCTTATACAAAAACAATTAAACAGAAGAAAGCTTATCACGAGAACACAACACCGACGATTGTGAGTGACGTATTCTAACGACACTCAAAAGTCGCAAAACTGAACAACATCACAATGTCAACGTCAAAGCGACCAGCCACATTTTAGTTTTTGACAGTTCGCGAGAGGTATCATGTACGGGGCGTATGCGCGCAAGAGCCCAGGCGCAGTCGCATGTCGCTGAATACAGTCAACCCAAGCAGACAACCTGCTGAATCGCCGTGCGGCCGGTGTTTAGGTACCTATCTTTAAATATTTTCCTCTTTCAGGGCGCCTTTCGACCTTGAATTTGTGATGACGTTTGTCTGCGTACAGCCATTGTTTGTATGTATTCCGTGTTGTGTTCTCATTTGGGATATTTATTTAATTAATCATGAAATTAAATGATTTATTTGATAAGTATTAATCACTAATTGTGGTCCAAATTATATCATGTTTGGTCTTATTTTGATTACAATAATCTCATCAATATGTTATAAACATTTTCATGTCGAAAAATTTAATAATACAAAACTTAAAGCAACACTGGTTTTTAAACTTTTCGGCCGCCTCGACTCTGAATCATCAGTTTCTTATTTGTAGTCGTTCGCAGCGCTCGCCTAACATCAAAGGAGTGTCGCGGGGCTGGCAAAAGGGTGTCTGGTGATCCCAAGTTGTCCCATTTCTATTCTGAGCTGAGGGACAATGTGGGAGACTTTACTATAAATAGTTGGTTGGCATAGTCGCAACGCACTGTAGTGTAGGGAAATCTTGAGGTTTTTCGATTGGAGATTGGCGGAAGTAAAATTCTGAACCGAGTGTTGAATGAGAGTGATTGAGGAAGTGGATGGTCCAGTGCAACTTTAAAAAGTAAAACAAAATTAATAAAAAGCAATAAACGTTCCGGCACCAGTAAATCCCTGAGTGGTTCTACAACTATGGTTAGTCTATCAGTATGTTACCACTTCAATGACGTGTCATGGATACCTACTCCCAACTGATCGTTGGTCTGATCGCTAATAACGAACTTAATTGCCGAGTCGAAGATTATCTTTGAGCTAAATAACAGTTTGTCACTCAATACATATTTGTGGGCTCTGAGAAAATCGCGGCAGTTTCGTCCAAAGGCTTCTTTCTTTCTCTCTTTCCTCAAACGAATGTAATCAGGAAATTCAAATACTTAAACACATTGCAGCTTCCAACAGCTCAATCATTGTCAGATTAATCAGGAAACGCACGAACATGGGAAATCACGTTGCCTCTACATTACCCAACAATAAAAGAAAAAGTTTCTGTTTACAGTTTATGGCAACTACCTCGACTATACGTTGCGAAATGTATTGGACAAAAGTAACGTCACCGTAAGCTTCAAAACTAATAATAAATTGCTTAAAAACTTAACACACACTGTTAGAAGCAAGAATACGGACATACTCGAAAAAACTGTTGTCTACAAATTAGTTTGTAATGATTGCCACAAATGTTATATTAGATAGACGGGTCGTTCGTTTGAAAAACGATTTAAAGAACACTTGACGAAACCACACTTGAAATCAATGAAATCAAACTTTGCCTCACACATCATTGACTGTTAGTATAAATACACTGAACTACACACCAACTTAAAGGTCCTGAAATTGTGCGGAAAAAATCTGTTTATGAACGTGGTCGAGGGGTTTGAAATATACCTAAGCAGTTAAATCAGAGCCCATAAATGTATTGCATGACAAACTATTATTTAGCTGAAATATAATCTTCGACACGGCAATTAAGGCTCGGGTCCCTAAATTCAAAACAAAATAAGTGCCTAAATAAGTGTATAGTTATTTTGAAGCATATTATAATGAGCATCTATGGGAAAATACAATTATTATTATTAATTTGTGTGTTGTACTATGTTGTGTTTGTTTTCCTCTGTGTAGCGGGAAATCAACTAAGGGTTTCAAATTTGCAAAAGATTGATAAATAAAATACATTTTACTTTTTCACTATACTATAAAAATGTTGAGATTTTTGTGGAAATATCCGTTTTGGGATCCCCTGAGTCCAAAAAAGTGGTTTTTACAAAATTTCTGTCTATATGTCGAAATGTATGTCTGTCTGTATGAATAAAAAGCTAGAGAGAAAACTAATCGATCGATTTCGAACAAATTTTCACTAAATATGTCAATTAGGCCTGTATAGATGCAGAAACAAAATTTTTGAAACATTTTGAAAAACAACCCCCTTTTTGGACACCCCCCCCCAAATTATATTTTTTTTATAAAACAACGGCTCTAACGGTTTTGATAAAATTAGGCTTATCTGTAGTCGTACAATACCATAATATGCAAAAAAAAACGCAACTTTCTAAAAAATTCTCGTTTAGCTAATCACATATATTATTTCTCAAAGCCATTTTTTTGTCGGTACGCCAAAACTTCCTTAATACATCATCAAATTACATAAATGAGGCATCATTTTAAAGCTTTCCTTAACCGCTACACCGGAAAAATATACAAAATACAATTTTACGAAAAAAAGAAAAAAAAAAGAA
>JAGFPH010005386.1:66842-78667 GCA_018207615.1 Philaenus spumarius | reverse complement strand
AAACAGAAGACAAACAAAAAGAATGATAAAGTGACGTGTCCAATGTACTTGATGGATTGAAGCTTGTTGTTCCACTACGTTAACTTGGTTCTTGTATTTATCTCTTTAAACTGCCTGTCAGGAAGGATAACTTCATTCGGATACAATATACATGCTGTGATGTGGTAAGATTTTCCAAAATAACGAAAATGTTTGCTATATTTGTTTTAATTGTGTACTAGATGAATACCCGTGCTTCGCTACGGGGAATTTTTTGCATCACTACCTTTGTTACATAATTAATTGCAATATTTCTCTCTCATTTTCCTTCATCTTTTATTTCACGAAAGTGAATTATTACACGTATATTCAATTAGTTTAGAATTTATTGTTCATTGGCTGCCCGTCAATCGTCTTCGTCAGGGTATGTGGACTGAATAAATTAAACCAATTAAAAATAAAGAAATCACAGTGAAGAGCGTCTTCTTTTTCAACCGCTAAATCTGCAGACTGGTAAATCACAGTCTTAGCTGAATATTGCAGACTGCCCAGATAGCCTACGTCTGTAATATGCGAATGCATAGATCGGGATGGAATTGGTCAGCTTACGCTTTTAAAGTACCAAATTTCAGCTCTCTTGCTTTAATTAAAGAATACCAATTAATATTTATTGTTTTTAGAAGTTGTTTTCACCCCTTAGCAGCACTTAACAAAATGTAAAACTGGTTTATTTTTATATTTGTTTTTCAAGAAATAAATGTACAAAATTGTAGCTTTCTGACTTTAAGAAAAGTATAGTAAATAATATTTACTAATTTAAGTTCTATAAGAAATAATATTTATTGTTTTAGGGGTTGTTTCAACCCTTTAAGGCCAAACATTTTAAAATCCTTTCTTCCTTTCTTATTGCGCCTCTAGCGCTTATGAACAATACCTGTACCACATTTCACGTTCCTAGGCGGTAGGGTTTTTGAGATACTATAACAAACAATAACAAATGTGGTTTTGAGCTTAGGTTAAAAATAGTGTGCCAATAAGGAAGTAAGCACAAGGTTTAGCCAGCGAAACATTATTTTATAATTCCCGCGATTCCGGGATTCTAGTTCTTGTTTTTTTATTTTCTTGAGTTTTAACTGCTAAAGATTTTCTTTTAGATGCATTGTGTTTTATTTAGGTTAATAATGCGTAAGATAGCTAAAAATATCAAGTTATAGAGGGAAAACATATAATTAAATAATTACATACCGGTACTTAAATAACTAAAACTTAACAATGTATTTACAGTTCCATAACTTCCATATCATATTCCAATATTAGAAATAATGAAAACAAACGATGTTAAAACGTCGTGATAGTGATCTCAACTTTATTCTCAACCCATGTACCAACACTTCCCACGGTGTCCAACGGTCATTTTTTTGTATGTCCTTTATCGCCGAGCGGTTTCATGTTTCATCTCATTTTGTAATTCAAGTAAAGCTAAGTCAAATACTTTTATAAAATTTACAAGTATTCAGTTTAATTCTTTGATTTATTCTCTACACTTTCTTATCCCCTACACTTTCTCATTATTAGGGCCTATATGCCATTTTTTTACAAAGGATATATTCCTAAATTACTATTCAAAACATGCCGTCTTTTTAGCAGTCTTGTAGTAGGAACATACAAACTGGTGTTTCAAAATAAGAAATTTGAAATTGATAAATATTTTTATATAATTCTATTTAGAACTAAATAGTTTTTACATTTATGAAAAAATTACAATAATTTTTATTACTTTTTATGTAGTCCTAAAGTTGAACTTTTCCTTTCGTTACTGAACATGCTAATAACTAATAAATGTTTCTTGATCTAATAACTTTGTTAATTGTACTTCAATCATTTTTTTACTGGCATATATGAATTCCTTGAACCTTTATCTACAAAAAAGACATCCAACACTTTTGAATTGGTTTAAAATAAACGTATAAAAACATGGTTGAAATACAAAACTTTTACGAATTTTAACAAATTTGAAGTTTACGGCCATTTTGTGAGCTTACCGTTAGAGTACGGAAAAAAATCAAGGATACAATTTTGTTGAAAATCATATTTGATATTGGCAAAATGTCATTAGTTTTTAAATTCGACTTACGGTTAAGCCACAAACTGGCTTTGGAAAAAAGCTTACACTGAGAGAAACGGTGTGGCCGCCATTTTTATTTTATTTAAGGGGTTAAAAATGAAAAATGGTAAAAACCTTATACATACATGGCTCGGCATAAGGAACATTCATGCAAAAAATCATCAAAATCGGTCAAGGCGTTTGGCCGTAATCGTGAAACAGACACACAGACATACAGACACACAGACAAAATGCCGAACGGTCGAGTTAAAACGGAGACCTCGCTTCGCTCGGTCAATTATTGTTTTAAGGGTCGTTGTATTCCTTTAAGGCCAAATTTTTCGATATTTTAATAGCTATTCTGCTATTCGGGGCGCAGATAAATCCAACAAAGCAAAGATTATAAAAATTGGTTCAGCCGTTCTTGAGTTACAAGTGGTGTAACTAACCCGACTTTGTTTTAAATATAATATATAGATTTGAATATTTGCCATAGTTTGTTTGTTAGTGTCGATATTTGTAGATTTTAGCGAGAAAGCATTGCACACTCTATTATTATCGAATTTCCATATGAAAGATGAGCTATTGCAGTGACTCTTATGGTGAGAGCTAAGGTCGGCGGTCAATGAGCACCGATCATGGTCCCCAGAAGACGTTTCGTGGTGCCATTAAAATTGTTATTTATCTGTGTTCGCACTCTAACGCTCACATTTTACGTCCGATTTGTTCTAAATTTGGTAAAAAGTTGGATTTTAAGTCGCTCGGACGAGTTCTTAAAAAAATAGTCAACGACCGGAAGCACTTTTTTTACCGGAAGTAACAGTTTATTTAAGTTTGTCTTACTAGAATGGGACTTTTTTTGGGGATTTATCTAAACAAAATATGCAGGAAATTATTCTTAAAATTTAGTTTTTTTGCACGATCTTATAACCCGACCGGTATCCCCGAAATCGAAAAAAATAAAATATCATAAAATTTCAAATCCACGTGGAAATACAAATGAAAACTGAATGGAAGCATTGTATAATCTGATATTTTCAATGAAATTAAGGTTGAACAGTACAGATACAGACTCGTACTCAGTTGAGATAGTTTTTTGTGTGAATAACAGGATTTTTTTAAATATAATAGAGCGATATAAACCGAACCTAAAAACGTGGTTAGTTTTTACAAAATCTAACCGATTCAAAATTTGTCATGTAGGCTGCCTTGTTAATAATTGTGGAAGCTTGAAATATAGTATGTTTGTTGGTTCAGTATAGACCTAACCTAAATTTGTGTTAAGCTTTTGATCCAGCTGTTTTGTTTATACTATGAAACAACAGATGTTTGAATTACAATACAGTAAGCATTTGCCGTTGATTGTTGTTAGCGTTTGCTTTTTATTTCGTTAATCTAACCTGAAAAAGGCGTTGTTTGTGAAGAATAATAAACTGATTCTACATTTGGTAAGTTAATTTTCTAAGTAATGATTGTAAATGCTCCATTATGACTCCTACTTCCTGGACCATTATTGTAAATTTTTTTTGAATGAATTTACCAACCTTTAAACGATAGGCTATCTGTTTCTTTCCAGTTCAGTTCGCGTTCGAGACGACCCGCAAGTACTTGTGTGGAAACCTATGTCCCATTTTAATTATTTAACGACCCTTTAATGGTGAATATTACGTGTTTATACATATACTTTATGTGTTGTGTAGTGTTTTTTGTCATGTGATCATCGTCTGAAAGGTTCGTATTCGACAACGACAGAGGTATGTGTCGAAACTAGTAAGACCCAGCAGCAGTAGAGGGGAAACTAACAGGTTGGTAAATTAATTAAAAAAAAATGTATTAATTTTAAAAAAAATGTAAATGCGTTTATCAAACATATTTTGCTAAGTTTTTGATACGAATCAGCTGTCTTATCTGTTAGGGCTTTGCGTGAATCCCTAAATCAAAATATTGAAGCAAAAATTTCTTAGTGTGCGACTATGACCCCTTAAGAATAAACCTTTAATAAATCGAGGTATTTGTATCTTAAAATGTGTTTATTTTACGTTGATTCTACGTCAATTAGTCAGGACAAAACCGCTTATACTTGTAGGTTAAGTAAAACAATCACAATCTAAATTCACATAACTGCGTAGGGAATATCATACATACTCGCAGATTTGTATAAACACCATACATACGAATAGATATAAACACAAGCAGCCCGAGTCTATCGATGCATAACATTTTCACTACATCAGATTCTTAAATAATGCATCGCAGGACTCGAAATCCCAACGCTAACCCTTCACTCGTGACAATATACTTTGTTTCTTTACTGATTCACGAAGTTTTCAAAAGTGAGCTTTTGTTTTAAAATTTGCCCTCCCAGTAATTATTGTCGTACAGATGCATCTAAAACTTACAGATTTTTGTACCAATGTCTGTTAAATATCATACAAATTCTAAATTACTTTCAATAAAAGTGGAACAATTATATTTTTTACGCTTAGCAATTATATTTTCTAGTCTTAGTTTCAAACAGTTTTAAAAATAAAAAGTTTGAAAAGTAAAGAAATTATTGTACTCTATTCTCAAGTTTCTTTCGTGAACACTGTAGTAAAAATAATTCGAGTACGCAGCTGAACCGCTGACGTGTGAGTTGAGCGAATTTCCAAAATTAAGTTGATTTGTTTTATTTTTTCAACAAACTATTTGGGAAATTTGCCGACTCACGAAGACACTGAATAACTGCCTGTGTGTACGAAATATATTAGCTTTGCAAGTTTACATTTCCACCTTGCGGCGCGGCGTCGGTCTCGGATCAGAAGATGTGCCCCCTTGGTAAAATTCCTGACATGGTTTTGAACCACGTACTTTTACGTATTTTACCAATTTTGACCAATTTTGGGGAACCAAGCGAGCTATAAGGTCGTGTAAAAAACAAAATGTGGATCATAATATCTTACATATATTTATTTTTGCAGATAAAACCCCAAACAAATTTAATTCTGGATCTAAAAATCTAAAAAAACAAAACATAAAACAGTTACTTATGGTAAAAAAACGTGCTTCTGTTTGTTGGATTTTGATGGCTAACGAACACGGCCGAGCGACTTAAACAAAAACAACCAACGTGTACCAAATTTGGACAAAATCGGACTTGAAATGCGGCCGTTAGAGTGCGAACACTTGTATTGATAATTTTTAATGATCGGTGCTCATTTACTACTTTTTTATTCTTGGCGTTTTTTTGATAAACTTAACTGTTTAGCCGCTAGGAGCGCTGAAAGTTTCAGAAACTCTTATTTCAACAATTTTATTAAAGAGGCATGTTTTACCATTTGCAAACAATAAAATTTAACTCAAACTATAATATTTTGTACAATGGAAAGTTAAAAAGCTGATGTAATTTCACAAGTATTTAATTTTATACAAAAAATTTACTTAACTCCACCCTACAAGTCACAGTGAATCTGTTTAATAATTTAAATATGTTTGTGAGAAAGTATGTGCCAGTTCCTGGTACTGTTTATTTAACAGTAATTTAAGTAGGTTTTTTGTAAAAGAAACGTATTTATGAATTTGTAACAGCTTTTTAACATTCCATTGTAAAACATATTGCACTTTGAGTTAAATTTTATTGTTTGCAAATTGAAAATAAGCCTCTTTAATAATTAATTGTTGAAATAAGAGTTTCTGAAACTTTCAGCTCTCCTAGCGGCTAAACAGTTAAGTTTATCAAAAAAACGCCAAGAATAAAAAAATTGCATGTAAAATACACATCCGTCATAAAAAAATAGGGGTTTCCATAAGAAATTCGAAAGTTGGCCACCATATTGGAAAATGGCGGCATATTTTCTAAATTTCAAATTCATATTTTTAATGGCCACTAAAAAGTAGGTGAAGTCCCCCATTCAAAGTTTCCTGTAAATCTTGTCGTTTCTGATTTACCAATGGTGGCACACTTAAAATAGTCACCCTGTATAATATAAATTAACTTTATTCTTAGGTTAACTATTAACTAAAAGTAATTGTTTCTTAATTCTTCTTAACTAAAACTATTAACCTAAGTCACATAACCTCAGTATAAATACAAAAATACAGCCACTTTACCCTCACACATCTATTGTAATTTTTTTTTACACCGTCTTTTGTGAACATAGTAAAAACCGTGTACAACGCAATTTAAAATGTCTTCCCTAACCCTCTTCAGACTTGTGTTGATACGCCAATATGACCTCGATTTTAAAAAGTTAACTTACTTTGTTTTGTCTGCCACAAGTTTCGGAGACTTACTCCATCTTCTGAAAGTTATTCCTCTTTTAAATTAGTCAAACACATAAAAAAAACACACAAACACTTTTTTTATCTAAAACAATTTAAAAGGTACTGATTCTTTAACAATATCAAACCAAACTAGCAACTTGCTTCAAATAAATGAAAGCACTATATGGACAATTGTACGCTTCAACCAGGCAGAATATCATTTGTCATTATGTAGAAGGGGGTAGAAGTAGAAATGTTGAAAGTGAGAAGTGTGCTTCAAAGCCTTATTGTGCTAGGCCACTTGTCAATAACAACGAAGCAAGGTGGCACTTGACTGCGTTCTTAGCGTCCCAGGTAGCAGACGTTATAACTTGCACAATTAATGGCTCTTAGTCGAGAATATTCAAAGCTTTAACAATTATTAGCATGTTTATTTAAAGTAAAAATTTCTAAGTCAGTTCATTTTTAAAGTGGAAAATTCTTTACGCGTACCGAGCACTTTTTGGACGAGGTAAAATATACGAATTCGCGATACACGTTTAAAGTAAGACGCTTTTCTTTTCTTCTTCTTCATTCTTTTATGTACGCACTAATACAAACCTTAAGTTTAATATAACAACTGATCGTAAAAGAAGAAGAAATCGACGAAATAAAATAGGCCGTGGTAAATTCAAAGGCTGACAACACGATGCTACGAATGCTCGCTCCAATCTTGAGCCGAACGTTTGAGGCAAGTTCGACAGATGGTACAGAAAATGTTCCTGCTACACGGTGAATCGAATATTTGATTCAAATACTTAAACAGTTTGGTACTAACGTTTGACTAGCAAAAATGGACGAGGATGATAGTCTATAGTAATATACATATATCTATTCATATAAAGCTAGACGGGTTCACTGATTCATTGACAGGCACTTCCCGTAATCGTACCCCCTCGACCTCGTACTTTAATTAAAGCTCTCTACGAGAAACTTTCAGAAAAATTGCCAAAAGTTAACATTTTTTAATTTTGAAAGAAACTTTTGGGCGCTAAAAATTTAAATTTTTTTTTAATTTTTCCACTTTCAGTGCGTTTTGTGAGAAAACGGTAACAGATAGCAAACAATGTTAAATACAGAAGTCGTAGAAAATTTAATTTCAAACTAACGATTTTCCATCAGATTTAAGATCCATAATCCTTTTAGCCACTATTCATCCGGGAAGGGAGGCTCCGCCCAACGTCGTTTTACTTATATAAAGCTAGGAAGGTTCACTGAATCATTCACTGACACAAACTATGAGGCACTTCCCGTCATCGTACCACCCTCGACCTAAAGCCCTCGACGAGAAATCTTTAGACAAATTCCCAGAAGTTAACATTTTTGAGTTTTGAAGGAACTTTTCGAGCGGTAAAAGTTAAATTTTTTAAATTTGTCCACTTTGAGCGCTTTTTGTAAGAAAACGGTAAGAGATAGCAAAAAATGTTAAATACAAAAGTTGTAGAAAATTTAATTTCAAACTAACGATTTTCCAATCATCCGTTTAGCCGTTATTCACCCGAGAAGGAGCTCCGGCACACAATCCTTCAAATTTACCATGTTGATCTTATGGAGATAATGTTTAATGAGTTTGAGACAGCTGCTAAATAAAACAGCTGATTTATGCTCGGTCACCCAGGTACAAACATGCCAAAGATTAACGCGATCCTTTAGCGAATTTTCCAATTACGAGCGAAGCGAAGCTGCCATCTGAGACGGGGTTGGGACGCGAAGCGTCCAGGGGCAGAGTCCCTAGTTAATTATACACATTTATTGATTTAAAAATTCCCACATCATATTTAGGTAGGCCTAGATAAAATTTGTTTTTAAATAGTAGGCTATTTAAAAAAATCATATTTAAAAAATGTAATATCTAATTAATCTGCTTGTGATTTTTCACTGGAACTTACTAGTATGAAATATAAAGTGTAACCTACTAACCTGTAAAAATTTTAACATCCCAAGATTTATTTAGTGTTAACCTCAATTTTGTACCCTAATAATTAAAAGTTGAAAGTATTTTATATTTTTTGTTTGTTATAACGCGTATACAACAAGCAACCATTCAATTGGAGTAAAAATAATAATCACACTCTAATGCCTATGTGCAGAACTACTAACAAAGATTTGCTACCTTAGCCATAACCTTATCAATTTCGTATGTCTTGAATTAAGCCTATCAAATGTTTCGCAATGCCATACCCTTCAACAATGAGTCATCTGTTTCAGTCAGTGCTTGTACTCGGTGTAGGTATTTAAGGTTATGTTTGTCGAGTGTATTTTGTAACCAAATTAGTATTATAATTGTTTTGTTGTGCGAAGTGTTGTGTTAAATCGTAATCGGTTTGAAGTGTTTTATTGGTTCTTTCAAACGATTATTTTAAAAGAACTACCTTCAGATTACACGTAAGTTGAGCTTATTTATTTTTATTTAACTAGCTTAACTAAAAGTAATTTTGATTACGATTTTGTCAACCTCGATTACAGGATATACGTTACGATTATTTATAAAAGTTACTTCAGACATAACCTGTATACAGTAATGTAAACATAAATATACTACGCCTATTCCACGTTTCAAAATAAACTTAAGGTAGATTTACGAGTATGTACGTTTAACCACTGTAGTCTGCGACAGAATATTTGTATTTCAATTACGGATTCCTTTCAATAGCCGTTTTAAATCATACCGTGGGTGTGTGATTTAAAAATTAGTTGATAGGCGTAAGTTTACTACACACCTTCCTGCTGGTATCACATTAGCATTTATACTAGTAAACGCTCGTGAATAATCACAGGCTCATTAATTAGACACACATCAGAAATACAGAAATACATTTAAAAACAACATTAAGGCCTACTTATCTAGGTATACCTAACTATGCAAGACAGGGATTTTTAACGTGGTAAATGTGTACAATAATAAGGATTATAAAACTGTAGGCTTATTTATTAAACATTTTTGTTTACATATGTTATTATATATTTAAAGAAATATACAAATATTTTAATTGCTTTTTATTTCATACTAGGGGAGGCCCCTGCGTGCTCCGCACGCTAACCCCCAATGGCACCTTCTAAAAACATGTGTTATGTTTTATTTATAATAAAGATGTAGGATTAATAATAACCTCAAAACTAAAATGGTAAATAATGTTAAATATCTAAATCAAATTATTTCTTATATTTTATAACAGCAGTTATAATAGTTGTTAAAAGAACCAGCAAGGCTCAGGTCTACACTTTAAAACTCTAACCTAAATGCTACAAGCTAAAAAATACAAAAATAATTCCAACAAATTTTTAAATCAGCTGTTAATGGAAATATTGGAGCAAACAGCTATATTATCTGTTATTTTATTCAATCGGTTGCTATGGTAATAAATGTAAATACATGTGTTGTTTTATCATTCTAGGCCTAACCTAAGAATTTTTTCCGACTAAATTTACAAATATTGAAATAAAAAAAGGTATTTATCGAAATGAATTGATGTTACTCAGGGATAGTGTAGCTTTTTATTAGTAAAACTATTTTTTCAATCGGTTCAGTAGTGCCAGAGTTTACCCCCTACATAGGCTACAAACAAACAAACAAAAAAACAAACTTTACCTCTTTATAATATTAGTATAGATTGATGGATCTCTTGATTTAAAAGTTATTAATATTATAGTGAAGAAAAATAAAATTAATAATCGAATATGTTTATATGTTATACGAAGATGTACGAATGTTTCCGAAGTTAAACGACGGGTTATCTCTTCTTTAAATTTGTATAAATGAATACATTTATAATAAAAGATTGTATTCATATTCATTTTATAACCTCAAAGCAAATCTTATTACGTATTTTAGCCTACTTTAGTTCTTTAACTCATATTTTAAGAAAATCAACTTCACAAAACTTATATTGATTCATGTTGTAAACATAACTCCAAAGTAATAATCTACGTTAGGTTTTGTTTTAGAATTACAGATGATGTGTGAAATCAGCTGTTTTATTATATTGTTACTCACGTGAGTACGGATGTACACTCGCTTTTATAGGAGTTGATTTATCATTTACACGGTAGACATTTAGGTTTTGCGGTGTGTTACATGCATCCTGATATATACCAAACTAAAGAAGTTGTTTTTTTGTAGTTAAAATTTACACCATAGTGACTCTTAGTTGTTTCAGTAAACGCATTGGAAGAGGTGAGTGTGTAAATCGTGTTATTTAAAAAAAAAAAAAAAAAAAAAATACTTTTAAAATTTTGGTTATTTTTTTTAAGTGCTTTTCATCGATAGGCCTTGTCTACTTCAATTTCATATTAAGCATATAATACAATAAAATCATGTACGTAGCCTGCCTGGTATTTTAGATGTGTTGCTTCCTTACAAAAAAACACTTATAAATCTGGAAATACTTATTAGATTGACATAAAATTACAATAAATTGTTTGTAAACATATAGCGTAAAATAAAAGCTACAAATCTGAAAATTGGTTTTCTTGTATGTATGAAGCTACGCACTCCAAGTTATGTTAAAAACTTATCAACGTAAACGCTTTAAATAGTAAAAAAATACAAGAAAATTCATCGATTTCAAGGGATTGTTAAAATGGTTTATTGTAAAAACATACAAAGGGAAAATTTTTATTCATTTTTAACATATAATTTTGGAAATATATATACATTTGAGTATTTTTTAGAAGATTACCACCATGAATGTTGAATGCAGGTGGTAAACATACTTTGACTAAAGACTATAAGTTAGAACTTCAGGCTATTTTTGTTTTATTCTTTCATAGTCTTTAGTCACAGTATGTTTATCTACATTCAAACATAAAAAAATGCCTGTAGTTCTAACTTACAGTCTTTAGTCACAGTATGTTTATCTACATGCAAGCATAAAAAAATGCCTGTAGTTCTAACTTACAGTCTTTAGTCACAGTATGTTTATGTACATTCAAGCATAAAAAAATGCCTGTAGTTCTAACTTACAGTCTTTAGTCACAGTATGTTTATGTACATTCAAGCATAAAAAAAGGCCTGTAATTCTAACTTACAGTCTTTAGTCGCAGTATGTTTATGTACATTCAAGCATAACAAAATGCCTGTAGTTCTAACTTACAGTCTTTAGTTACAGTATGTTTATCTACATTCCAGCATAAAAAATGCCTGTAGTTCTAACTTACAGTCTATAGTCACAGTATGTTTATCTACATTCAAGCATAAAAAAATGCCTGTAGTTCTAACTTACAGTCTTTAGTCACAGTATGTTTATCTACATTCAAGAATAAAAAAATGCCTGTAGTTCTAACTTACAGTCTTAGTCACAGTATGTTTATCTACATTCAAGCATAAAAAAATGCCTGTAGTTCTAACTTACAGTCTTTAGTCACAGTATGTTTATGTACAATCAAGCATAAAAAAATACCTGTAGTTCTAACTTACAGTCTTTAGTCACATTATGTTTATCTACATTCAAGCATAAAAAAA
>JAGFPH010005386.1:36057-49002 GCA_018207615.1 Philaenus spumarius | reverse complement strand
TGGTACTAGTATGACTGTGTAAATTGTAAATTTTTTAGTGAAATTATTTTAGTAGTTTTTTTAGCATGTAAAGTGCTAAGTGTTTAAATTATTATCTTTATCCTCTTTAATCCATTTGACTTAAATAATCGAATTGTAAATGACTTTTTATATCACTTAAGAATAATACTGTACAATTTGAGTTTAGTAGCTAGTATTAAGATAGTTCAATTTTTATTTATTGTATGGTAGTAACCCAATTTCAGCCCCTTAGATTGCAGTAGTTGTAAGTTAATGTGTAAACACTCCTGGCATTAATATGGATGAACTGTGAAATTTATAGTGAAATCGGTCGAATATTATTTGAGGACAAAGAAATAAACATTAATTTATATACAGGGTTAGTTAAAAGTCTGGAGACACCCCCTTAACTATCCACCGAGCATTGATAGAAAGGGGTTGTTTATAGGTCATAAAAGCACACTTCCCCATGCATAGGGCAACGTTACCCCCCAACTCAAAATCGGAATTTTTGGGGGCTACTCAATATTTTTAAATGGGAAGTATGGTCATGTGATACCTCATTTTAAAGGTATATTTTAGACTAGGAAAATGACATAAAGAAAATAAAAATCGGACCACGAAAAACAAAATAGCGGCCCTAAACGTGTTGAAATAAATCGACATAAAGTTGCTAATATCTCGAAAAGGAAGAGTTTTAAAAAAAATGTCAAGAGACAAAAAATGTTTATTTCAAATTGCTTGACCTAAGAAATTGCTTCCAAATCAATTTCGTAAATTTTATTTTTACTCCTCCATTTTAAAAAATGTTGTAAATAATAAAATTTACGAAATCGATTTGGAAGCAATATTTGGGTGTCTCCGTGTATATACTTATATTGATTTTTGTAAACATACTTATGTAGTCTATGTTGATCACACATTTACAATTAATAAACAAGTTATAAATTACGTATACTTGAAACAGCAAGGTATCTAAAATGAATATTAAGGATGAATAAATAATATATCTAACTTGGACAACAAACCCAGCTAATAATATCATATTTATTTAAAACTTTATTTGCCCAATCAAAAGTAATTACGTTAAACACACACTATATATGATTTACTTATTTACACAATGAACTCCCCCTACCTATATAGAACTTCCTCACTATAATAACTTATTTGTAATATTTACCATACTTCCTGCAGTCCTGAGCTCTGGTATTTGCACTCTAAACTTCAAACACGTAATTTAATCTCGAACAATATTATTTACAATGGTACTGTGTGTGCACTCAGTAATAAAACATCCTCAGGTGCACACATAAAATGTCTCGACTAATTGGGACGTCTACTGGCTGGCAAGTCTCATGAAGTAAATGTATGCACGACCGTTGGCTCCAAATAGAATAAAGATTGATTTGAAAATTCGTTCTGTTGGTTCACAAAATGTAGTACAAGTGAGACAACATCGACCAATAACTTGTGGCAAAGAAGTAGCGCAACTTGATCTGGGCTTATGAAATCGGTTTATCTCTCTATTATATGAAAAGTCCTGTCATTCACGCAAAACTGTGATCCTACAGCGCAGCGGGCTGTTTTTGATACGATAACGATATCAGAAATTATGTTTTTTCCACACCGACTACTGTTATAAATTAATATAATAAGAACTTACAATCATCAATAGTCATACGTCATGTTTTAAAACGAGTACAATGCGACACAGTAGGCCTACAGGACACATGCGACACTTTTAATATGTGAATTTAGTGTTTTGTTTGTCTTAAATGGTGTACAAATATATTATGTTTAGGTGTTCATTGACAACGGAGTGAATCCTCCAACAAAAACTTGATAAGGCTGAATATTTGAAACAGCTGTGGTTTAATAAAAACACAACGTATGACTATTGATAAGGGTAAGTTCTTATTGTATCAAGACTAGTAAACCCCCGTGAACAGACAGATTAGTTAGATATAAATCCGAAGTAAATAATTAAAAAAAAAAACAATTTAAAAACAACTTACTTAGTTTAGTCCCACCTATGCTGACGGGCATTTTTAACTCGATAAATGTGTACAATAATTATAAGGATTATAAAACTGTAAGCCTATTTGATAAAATTTTATATTTATATTCGTTATCATACAACTAAATAAAGATACAAATATTAGTTTTTAATTGATTTCTTACTTTATATTGATAGATCAAATAATTTAGAAGTTACTAGCAGGTACCCGTGGCTTGGCACAAGGTTCAAAGATCCACCGCATAGTGAGTTTTAGTCCAAATCTATCGTTGTTTCATGTTGAAAATTTTACAGTTCTACTTATATTTTCAATCAAGTAATGGTTTTAATTGTTCTATTTTACCCTTAGATGCAAGTAATTGAAATTGAAATGGTATTCCTTTTTTAAATATAACTTTAATAATAGCATTTACGAAATTTCATCCATCTAGCTCTATAGATAATAATATTAAGGGAAGGATAGTAATACATGTTTAGGGGTTGTTATTACATTTTCATCCCTTAGCAGCAAGTTATAAAATGCAAATATGATTTACATAGTATATATGTATTGTAAGAAATAAATGTACCAATTTCCAGCTCTCTAGCTTAATGGGAAGTATAATAATTAATTTGTATTGTTTTAAGGGTTGTTACATTTCACCCCTTAGCAGTACACTAAGAAATACAAACATTACATTTAATACTAAGTGAACTGAACATCTGTATATACCATATAACTCTTCTGTACGAATCTAAGTCACTGAACTCCTCCTAAACGGGTGGACCAATTTTGATGAAAAATTGTGTGTGCTTGTATGGTTTGGATTCACAATTATTGGACCCAGTCGGTGGCGATGTGATCTGGTTCTAGGTTTTTTTCTATAAATAAAAATCAATGTTTGGTTCTTTGTCCTCTATAGACGCAAAAATTATTTGACTGATTTCGCTAACAAAATTCACACTTTTATCCATATCATTGCCAGGAGTGTTTAGACGTTGCAATTAATTTAGTTTAACGGGTTGAAATTGGGTTGCTACCCCTATGCAATAAATGTAAATTAAACTAACTTCCTACAAGCTATAGAGCTAAAATGATTGTTAAGAGATATACAAAACTATTTGCAATTTGGTTACTTAAGTCTAGGGATAAAATGGAATAACTACCCTTAAAATTAAACAATAATCCACTTCCTTTTTCTATATTGTCAAAAATTACTAAACTAATTCTACTAAAATTTCACAACTTATGCCTATTAGTACCAGGATTTTTTTTTGAGAATATGGTCACTGCAAACAAAACATTTAAATGGGGTAGCTACCCCTTTACAATAAAAATAAATTTCACTAAATTCCTACAAACTATAAATTTAAAATTATTTAATATTATTCTTAATTGATATAAAAATACATTTGTAATTTGATTAACTTACTTAAGTCAAAGGGTTGAAATAGGATAGCCACCCTTAAAATTAAATCAATGGTAACATCTCCAAATGGTATGAAACGTATAGAAACATAATACCCTCATCCGACCAATCGCGTTCAAGTTGGGTAGAGTGTAACAGCTCTTATAAAATATTCTTCAAAAATGCGGCTCGTAAAAAAATAAAATGTAAACAACATAGTATTTATTAGTTTATAAATATAAATATTTGGTTTCTTATGAAAGCTGTTTATTTAAATTGAATTAATTACTTAAGACAGCTGTTTATCTAAGTGAGATTTACTTAAGATAAAACACATGTGACATACTATACACTCAATAAAATATTTCTTCCATAACATATAAATGAGAAGTTTGATGCCTAAGGGGGTAGAGTCCTCACTGATTGATGATAAAAAAATGACTTTGGGCAAATATTGAGAAAAGTGCCTTTAATTTTACATATCAATCGTCAAAATAGGCCAACAAATAAATGGATGGGCTAAAAAAATTCCTTAGGAAATAAAAAAGTGACAGTTTTACAAAAACACAATAAGTTCGACATTTCATTAACAAAACCCCGAAAACTATGTTTTCATCGCTAACCCGTTTTGCAATTACATAATGAAACCTAATTACACACGCTTAATCTACTTCCCCTTACTAACATATCAGCTGTTACAGGAGCTGTATAATAGCGCACAATGTAGGACGATGTAAGGGTGATTAAAATACAAAACTTATACAATAAAGAACTTCCGTTATTAGTTTGACATCCTTAGAAGGGAAATTTACATAAGTTTGCTTTGAAATATTGGGTCGCGTTTAACCGCTGAACGGTCGATTAAGCTGGAACGTGATTGGAACGTGAATGATCGCACTCAAACATTACTTTATTGTATTGTATAGATTCATACTTTAAGAAGAGTTTCTTTATAAAATAATTAAATAATACTAAGATCCAGTGCAAATTAATTTGATACACATGAGACAAAATATTAAGTTTATTGTCTTACGTAAGCTTTCTGATTTTGTTGTTTTGAGGTTAGAAGTCGTTGGAAATGTATATTTTTACCAAATTTGCGTAGGAAAGATGAGCTATTGCAGTGACTCTTTTGGTGAGACCTAAGTTCGGGAGTGGTCAATGAGCACCGACCATGGTCCATAGAATACGTTTAGGGTGTAAATGAAAACTGTATATACCAGGTGTCTTAAAAGTCCCACCCCTTCCCTTTAAATTTTGTGTTTGTTAAAACAAACAAATATCCTTTGGGGAACGACACTAACTTAGCCCAAAGTATCTTTTGAAGCAATCAGAAATTATGAGTGTCAACTAAAAATGGGGGATTTTGGGGGCAACTCAAAATTTTTAAATGGGAAGTATGGTCATATGATACCTCATTTTAAAGGTCTATTTAAGACTAGGAAAATCACATAAATAAAATAAAAATCAGACCAACCAAATCAAAATGGCGGCCCTAAACGTGTTGAAATAAATCGACATAAAGTTGCTAATATCTCGAAAAGGAAGAGTTTTTAGAAAAAATTTCAAGAGACAAAAAATGTTTATTTCAAATACCCTAAAAAATTGCTTTCAAACCGATTTCGTACATTTTATTTTTTACAAAATTTTCTAAGATGTAGGAGTCGACTTAAAATTTACGAAATCGATTTGGAAGAAATTCGGACTTTTAAGACACCTGGTATAAATATATATGTGTCCACACTCTAATTGCCGTATTTTCAGTCCGATTTGGTTCAAATTTGGTACACCAGTTGGTTTTTAAAGTCGCTCGGACGAGTTCGTTAGCAAAAATAAAACAAAAGGAAGTAACGACGTTTTTGAAATTTATTGTACTAAATTGAAACGTTTTCGGGTTTATCTACAAAAATAAATATAGGAAATTTATCTGCACAATTTGTTTTTTTACATGGCCTTATAGACCGTAAGGTTCTCCCAAAATTGATCAAAACGTAAAATACCATAAACGTACCCGGTTCAATTCCTGTGATCCGAGGGTGACGGCCGAGATTTTGCCCACTGCGAGCGAAGCGAGTTTTTAGGCTGCGAGCGGATCGAAACAACGCGTAAGCCGAGGCTGGAGGCTGACGTGCAAACAAATTCTACTAATATATTTCGTACACGCAGACAGCTATTCAGCGGCTTCGTGAGTTGACCGGTTTCCCAAATAGTTCATTAAAACCCTAAACATATAAACTAAATTTTGGAAATCGGCTAAACTCACGTCGGCGACTCAGCTGCGGGGTCGAATTATGTTTACAATTTGTTCTGCTTACTTCGTTCTTGAGAAGAAACCACTTAGGCGTACAAACTACATCTACTGGGTAAATGACGATAGGGATTTCCAACATGGTAAATGTACAGAACTAACAATTAAATAATTTACTCAAATACCTGAAATAAATTTTTTAAAACAAAACAAAATTTCGTACGTTTTAAACATGGGATATTATCGACGTAGGTTTTATGCCTGCTTATCATCGATTGTATCCCCAAATAATTCGACTACGCAGCTGAACCGCTGACGTGTGTTGAGCAAATTTCAAAAATTAAGTTTATAGGCCTATGTTTTAGGGTTTCAACCAACAATTTGGGAAATAGGCTTATTCACGACGGTGCTGTATAGCTGCAAAATGTTTCGCACGCCATTCCACATAATATTGGGAGTATCTTCAATACAAAAAGCATTGCGTGCTTCGCACGCCAACCCCGTAATGGGAGTATCTTCAACACACAAATCATTGCGTGCTTCGCACGCCAACCCCTGTACTGGGAGTATCTTCAATACACAATGCATTGCGTGCTTCGCACGCCAACCCCACGGTAGAATCCACCATATGGCTTTGAACCGGGTACTTCTATGGTATTTTACGTTTTGATCGATTTTAGGGGAATCAAGCGAGCTATAAGGTCGCGTAAAAAAACCAAATGTGCAAAATAACATTCAACATTTATATTTGTAAAAAAAACTCAAAAACAAACTCATTCTCATAGGAAAAATCTCAAAAAGTGTTACTTCCGGTCAAAAAACGTACTTCCGGTTGTTGGATTTTTTTGGCTAACGAACTCGTCCGAGCGAGGTAGACAACCAAAATGTGTACCAAATATTAACCAAATCGGACTTAAAATGCGGCCGCTAGAGGGCGAACACATATATATATATCCCCAAATCGTGTTCTGGGGACCATGATCGGTGCTCATTTGTTACTCCCGACCTTGGGTTTTACCATAAGGGCCACTGCAATAGCTCATTTTTCCTATGGAAATTCGCTAATAACTTAAATGTAACCATTTACGTAAAACTATATTATTGTTCACTTTAAAATGCACTCGAGTTCGCATCGTCAGTAGCAGGGCCTGGTCAGTAGGACTATATTTTTTATAAATTGACCCAAGCTCAAACTTTTATGATTCTATTGAAATAGCAATAATTCAGACCAATAGCCCAATGTAGTGATATTTTAATTGTTTCTAAGCAGACAAGTAGTATGAAATAAACAAAAAGGGTTGTAAAAATGCATACATTTTCGATTATTTCTAACCCCAAAGTCGATCGTACAGCATAATGTATCGCCTAAATTAGTTCTATAACCCATATACAAAAACAACCAACATCCAGACATTATAAGAAGCTTGTTTTGATTGAAGTTGTAAAAATTACGGCAAAGTATAATTTAGGCTAGGCTTTGTTTAAGTATTACAGATGATGGTGGAATTCAGCTGTTTATGTGTCTAAAAGGCGGTTAATTGTTGACAGCTGTTAAATAGCGTAGAATAAGTCTTTAAATTATAGTTATTTTACACAAACAGGCACATACACTATACTATTTTGTTAACAACAATATTAGGCAATAAGTATCACTAGAAAACGACAGCGCTAAGATAAGAGAGGTTATTGTAAGAAACCCGCAACAGACCCACCAGATGGAAGATTTTCAAGATCATTTCATAGCCGACGTATCTTCTGATAACTGTTTACACCCATCAAATTCAACCAAACTTGAGTTTTTTTTATGTTAACATTTTAGGTAACAATACTCAAAACTAATTGTACGATCGCGATGAAACTTTTAACAAGTCGTTGTAAATCGACTTCACGGTTTATATTCTAAAGGAGACGCTTTGGTCCCTCCTCTCACACATTCTAACACCCAATAAATTTTGTCTCTTTAATAAAAGTGTAAGATCTTTCAAAATAAATGTCTGAATAATATTATTATTACTATTCATAAACGAAAACCTAACCTGAAAATCAAAAGAAACTATTTTAAAATAAGTAATGGAAATACCACTGATAAATAACCTACATGCCAGATTAAAGTGTCCAACTAAATAGCTGATTATTGTAATAACACTAAATACATTTTCTTTGAAATTGTGTGTAAATTTCAGTATTTTCAAGTCAAACGTTTAAAATTTTCACTTTCTAAACCATTACTTAGTAATATTTTGAAAATATTAAACAATGTTTCTTTTGAACATCAGTAACATATTCATCAAAATCGGGCGAGTAGTTTTTGAGTTAAATCGTAATAACAAACATAAAAACTTCCCTCTTTATTGACCGAGCGAGGCGAGGTATCCGTTTTAACTCGACCGTTCGGCATTTCGTCTGTGTGTCTGTATGTCTGTGTGTCTGTGTGTCAGTGTGTCTGTCTCACGATTACGGCCAAACGCCTTGACCGATTTTGATGATTTTTTGCATGAATGTTCCTTATTCCTAGGCCGAGCCATGTATATATAAGGTTTTAAATTTTTTCATTTTAACCCCTTAAATTAAATAAAAATGGCGGCCGCACCGTTTCTTCAGTGTAAACTTTTTTCCAAAGCCAGTTTGTGGCTTAACCGTAAGTCGAATTTAAAAACTAATGACATTTTGCTAATGGCAAATTTGATTTTCAACAAAATTGTATCCACGATTTTTCTCCGTATCTCAAATTTGTTAAAAATCGTCCAAGTTTTTGTATTTCAACCATGTTTTTATACGTTAATTCTAAAAACCAATTCAAAAGTGTTGCATAGATTTTTTGTAGATAAAGGTTCAAAGAATTCATATATGCCAGTAAAAAATGATTGAAGTAAAATTAACAAAGTTATTAGATCAAGAAACATTTATTAGTTATTAGAATGTTCAGTAACGAAAGGAAAAAGTTCAACTTTAGGCTTACATAAAAAGTAGTAAAAATTATTGTAATTTTTTTCATAAATGTAAAAACGTTTCGTAATTTAGTTCTAAATAGTATTATATAAACATATTTATAAATTTCAAATTGCTTATTTTGAAAACACCAGTTTTTATGTTCCTAATACAAGAGTGCTAACAAAACTAGGCCTGTTTTGAATAGTAATTTAGGAATATATCCTTTGCAAAAAATGTCATATAACAATAAGAAAGTGTAGGGGATAAGAAAGTGTAGAGAATAAATCAAAGAATTAAACTGAATACTTGTAAATTTCATAAAAGTATTTGACTTAGCTTTACTTGAAATACAAAATGAAATGAAACAGCTCGGCGATAAATTACATACAAAAAATTACCGTTGGACACCGTGGGAAGTGTTGGTTCATGGGTTGAGAATAAAGTTGAGATCACTATCACGACGTTTTAAAATCGTTTGTTTTTATTATTTCTAATATTGGAATATGATATGGAAGTTATGGAACTGTAAATACATTGTTAAGTTTTAGTTATTTAAGTATGTCAATATTTAATTGTATGTTTTCCCTCTATAACTTTATATTTTTAGCTATCTTACGCATTATTAACCTAAATAAAACACAATGCCTCTAAAAGAAAATCTTTAGCAGTTAAAGCTCAAGAAAAGAAAAAAACGAGAACTAGAAATCCCGGAATCGCGGGAATTGTAAAATAATGTTTCGCTGGCTAAACCTTGTGCTTACTTCCTTACTGACACACTATTTTTAACCTAAGCTCAAAACCACATTTGTTATTTCAACGAGCGAGGTCTACTGTTCACAGAACTACTAGTAAAATAGATCCATTACGTGGGTGTTGTGTCTACCTCAATTTTAAAATAATTAAACTTTTGTCGGTTTTAATTTGTAGTTTTATTCCACCATTGTTAGAAATGAGTAGACATGTAATGTCACGAAAACAATTTGTTTGGCGTTTATCCTGTATTATAACAAACAGCTTGTCAATATTTAAAATACAGAGTCGACAAATTAGTTTACATTATGGCACTTGTCTTTACAGTTGACTTGTAAGCTTCAAACGTAATACCTTAATAAGAGAATTAGTTTCTACAACTCCTTCCCTGAGGACAGATTACTTAGGACACAATAACATTTGATTGCTCAACAGCGTCTGATGATGAAAATCTCGAATTAATTTCAGTTTAGAATTGACTTTATAACAAGCTGTGATGAATCACTTGTATTCAAGGTATTATCTGGATTCCAGATTTTGATAAAGTAGCAGTGGTATTCTTCACTCTCAGATATGAATAAATGAATGAAACCTCGGGTAAATATCGAGTTCACCATCCCAACAACATAAAGCGAGTCTTGTCCAAGTCAATCTATATTTCCCATTTAGGGATCAGTTAGACGCCAATGAACGAAAAACACGATTTCCAAGAGTTGGTTTTAGGTAAGTTTAGTAAATACATCAACTCCTATAAAAGCGAGTGTACTTCCGTACGTACGTGAGTAACATTATAATATAACAGCTGATTTCACCCATCATCTGTAATTCTACAACAAACCTAACAAAGATTATACTTTGGAGTTAGGTTTACAACTTCAATCAATATAAGTCTTGTGAAGTAAATTCAACCTTTTATCATCAATACAGTTTTTTACAAATTTAAAGAAAAAAATACCTATTTGTTTAACTTCGGAAACATTCGTACATCTGATTTCACTCATTATCTGTATCACTTAAACAAACCCAGTGTACCTTCTTGTGAAAAAAATTAACTTTACAAGAAATTATAACGATTGAAGAGTTGTAAACATAACTAAAAACTTCAATCGTTATAATTTCTTGTGAAGATGATTTTTTTAATATGAGTTATAGAACTAATGGATGCTATATTATATATTAAAAAAATTCTGTTTTTCTTTTCCGAGTCCGTTCGGCTCTTCTACCTGACCGATTTTCATAATTGAGGTCTTAAATTAAAGGTATGCACGCCCAGATTTGCCATCAAGCATTACAAATCATGTATCTTTCGCCTTACAAAAGTTATAATCAAATGCAAATTTCTGCTGTGTATTCCTTATGGGGGGTTTTTTTTGGTTCTTTGTCCACTTTGCGTTCGTATACCGTCCATCCGATTGCTTTGAAATTTTGCATAGTAACACAGGTTAACCCTGGGAAGGTTTTAGGCCATTTACCGAAGTCATAGGACATAGGGCTACGCCCCAGTGGCCCTCAAAGTTTCAATGTTAATCTTATGGAAGAAAGATTTCTATTGATTTTATCAGGGACACAAAAACAGCTGTTCGTATGAAAAGCTTAAAACAGCTGATTTTGATCAACAACTGATTTGGATTAAATCAGTATCAAATGTAGTATTACCTTTTTGAGGTTACATTGACAAACTAAAAACAAACACAAACAAAAATCAACGAAAAATGCTAACTATATTTTAATTCAATTCAAACATTGGTTGTTACAAACCTATTATATATAGAACAGCTAATTTGGATCAAAAACTGAACATAATCATTCACAGATATGTCGAGTCTTATATATTATTATCCGTTCAGCCGCTATTCACCCGAGAAGGAGCTCCGGTATACAATCCTTCAAATTTCCCATGTTAATCTTATGGAGATAATGTTTAATGATTTCGAGTCAGCTGCCAAATAAAACAGCTAATTTATGCTCGGTCACCTATGTACAAACGAGCAAAAGATTAAGGAGATTCTTTATCGAATTTTCCACCTGCGAGCGAAGCGAAGCAGCCATCTGAGGCCGAAGGCCGAGCCGGGGTTAGGACGCGGAGCGTCCAGGGGCAGAGCCCCTAGTATAATATTATACGTTATAATATTTGCTTTGAGGTTATAAACAACTGTATATAAATACAACATTTTATCATCGATACATTTGATTTTTTTCTCTCCTATGTACCTAGTAGGATCAATAAGTTGTAGGACTGAATTAATTTAAATATTTTATTGAACAATTTGGTACAAATCCTTAGTAGTCCTCTAAGTAGCACCCTTGCGCTCCGACGCAACGCGTATAACGCGAGCCCCACTGCGCGTACGCCTCCGTCACGGCCTCTTGGACGTCTTCTACGGAGCTGTATCGGTCAAAAAATCAGATCAGCATGGCTTGCTCATTCTGGATTTCTTCGGACGCGGAAGTTGTTGGTGTACTACTGTTGAACGGCTCATGACAGCATCCCCTTCGGAGTCCTTAATTATTCCGAGGATTTCCGTCGCGGTTTTACCTAGTTTGACGCAGAATTTAACGGTGTAGCACTGCCCGAGATTGCTTTCCATCTTGGATCGCGACGACCTTTCTTATCAGAGGTTCACGGAAATCGACGTGCTTCCTCTCCGCTTGACCGCAGGCGACTGAAGAAATTTCGGTCTCTTCGGAACGCTTCCCTTTACCAAATCCAGGTTGGCCGACCGCCCTTCACCGCTCCGTTCGAGCTACAGAAACTCAGTCCTACTACTTGTTGATCCAACCCTGTATATCCTAAGAGTAGGCCCTAATATAAGCCAAGTCTTAAGGTCTTGAATGTTCCGGAACAGAAAGTCCCATCGATGGTCCAGAACCGTAGACAATAACATTTCTGAATAAGTAGTCAAAGTACTACGAAACTTGTCAACAACACTTATCATTACTTTGTTTTTGAAATCGTTCTTGAAACTCTACAGCACTTCGCATCCAACTAGAGCATCTGTTGCGCATGAGCAAAAATAATTCTCTATGATAAAAACCTTTTCTGAAGTGGTAAAACCCATTACAGCGTGCACTGGCCTCAAACAAGAAAATAATTATAAGCAACACGGCCTGGCAACAATAACCGTTATTTTTATCTGTGTGCGTTCAGTACTATACTAAACCTCAAAACGAAATATTTCCCAAACAACTGAACTAAATCCATTGAATCGTCTGCAGAGGCTTCTTACAAAAACAGTTCACCAAATTATTCGAGTTAAAGAATCGCCACAAAGGAATCACTAACCTTCACAACCGTATTGATACATGCTAACATCCAACGCCTGCCTTATACATTATGTGAACTTTCCGAGATCAATAAGTTATCCTCCTTCGGAATAGCGACGCTTTGTTACATTGTCAACGTCTCGACTGATAAACGATCGGTGATATTTCTCTATTGAAATACCTAACTTCTTATGGAACGCATTCTAATTTGTTTTCAAATATTATTCCCGTACTTTTCACGTAAGTTGTTGACCCGTCCGGTACAAAGAACCGTAAACAGTATATACAAACGTACCTAAATACAACACGGTTTTTAGGCTAATAATTTAAAATGTGTAACACAA
>JAGFPH010005385.1:56325-68287 GCA_018207615.1 Philaenus spumarius | reverse complement strand
GCACCAAACACGTCAATTACATCTTTATAGATGCACGTAAAAAGGTTATGAAAATTTTAAAAAAATAAACGGTACCAGGAACTGGCACTTCCCAGACAGCACAATCTCATGTGCTCAGTACATTCTTTAAGTATATGCGGAATGTGCCACGCATATTCTTGAATATTCCAGAATATGTCTGGCACGTGCTCAGGAAAAGTGAACGTCCGCGCTCACAAAGCGCCTGGCATATGCGAGAAGAATATTCCTACAATATGCTCAGGACATTCTGGACACGGTTTATAACTGCAATATGAACTACGCACATTCTTAGAACATGCTAGGCATGTGCTACACTTCTATAGGACATGCTTAGTATATTTTGGGTACATTCATTATCTCAATATGATTTTTGCACATTCTACATATATGCTGGGCACATTTTACTACCTCAATCTGAGCTACACACATTCTATGCACATGCTACACTTACATAGAAGATGCCTAGCATATTCTGGGTACATTCATGATCTCAATATGAACCTTGCATATTCTTCGCACATGCTACAAATATGCATAGCATATAATCCCAATGTGATATACCTATTATACATATTCTTCACACGTGATGTGCACATGCTATACTAATGTATAGAACATGTCTAGCATATTCTGGGTAAATTCAATACCTCAATTCAACTAAGAACATTGTGCTGGTCTTAGAAACATTGTATATATAAAATACAATAATTCAAAAGTTATTAATCAAAGTAAATTAGGATCTTTAGATATGAAAAAACATACATATGAGCAAATCTGCAATAATTTCATTGACTTACTTCAAGGAATTGACAAAATACTACATCCGCCTGTTATTGTTGATTTTGATGATAGGGTTATATAATAATCTAATGTGGAAACATAAAAAACTACACTTTTCTGAAACTTTCAAAACCTATTTATTATTGTCAATGTATAACAACATGTATGTACAAAAAGAATTAAAACATGATAATTTTAATAACCAGTAGAATCATAACTTGAGAAACATCTTTGTTCTTAGGATGGTCCTAGTTTCCTGCAACAAAATATTCATTGTTTCACAAACAATAACTTAAACCAATGAAATTAACATAACTTTGAAAGAAATGCTGTATAATTCAATATTATTTAATTTTTAAAATATGAATTATAGTATACCACGTTTCAAACATAGTTAGCAGTATGGAGAAACCCATATGCTATGTTATTCTTACAGGCGCTCCGCTGCTAGTAGTCTGCGCGTAAAAATGTAGGCTACAAGCACTTAACCGCATTGGATATTAAAATAAAGGTTTCGGTATTGTATGCTCATAATTCAACAAGCAGGAATGACAACTATAGGGCAGCTAATACTAATTATTCTATAACTGAAACTAAAGGTCATTTAAGATTTTGTATTATGGTTTAGCATGAAAATGTTCGTAAAGTTTATCGAACTTTTTATGTTATTGTCGAATTTCCAAAAGAAATGTACGGTATTATTTTTTAATTGTATGCTAATTATTATCAATCAAAATTTTGTAATATTTTGTATTGTTTACAAAAATAATCTGGTAAACGTGTCCTGGAAAATTTGTTTAACCAAGCAAATTTTATTGGCAGATTGCCCTTCAAATACAAGTATTATGTTAATAATTTTAGTAAATTTAGTAAATAATAAATCATTAACTGCAGTTTGAGAATGAGTTGTTTCACAAGTACGGTAAGTAAAAATTATTCACAAATTAATAATAAGTCCTTTACACACACAAAATATTTACCTTATATCGATTGTATTATAAAATTTAAACAGTTTTAATACTGTTAATTTACAATAATTAGCTGTTTAGTAGCATTCGGCTGCTCCATTAGACCCATAATGCCAACTAAACATGAAACGTACGGTAGGAATGACCACCAAATTATTTAAAACTAATAAAATAGGTACTACTAATAATAATGTCTGCTTGTATACCGTTACGAAGCAAAATTAAGGGTTGGAGAAAGTATTTGGAATAAAATAATTATATCTTTAAAGTAAATTAAACCCGAGATTTTCAAATCAGCTGGTAGAAATTTCTGATGCAGATTTTATATTAAAACATTATAAAATAAAGGGGAGTAAACAATATCAAAGTTATTGTGGAGTAAACATTGTTGTGAGAGAATGACAATTCTTATAAACATGAAGAAATCTTTTCTGAGAATATTACATTGAACTAGGCCTATTTATATCAAAATTTAGTAACAATAAGTATGAGATGATAATGTCCTTTAGTTATAAAGTTCTTTATTTACTAGGCCTAGGCCTATAGAACATTTATTTTGCTTATTTGATTAACCAGTTGTAATATTGCAAGGAACTATTCAAACAAAAGTAGATCTAGTGCAAGTCATAGCTTTTGTTATATTTAACTTATTTTTATACTTACAGCTTACAATCCTTTTTTCTTTTATTTTCTTATATGTTAGGTTAGGTTATGAGGCCGCGGACGTTTTTAACTCAATGAGTTCACATGTGAGCTACAGCTTGCGTAGTTTTTTCAATTGACGTAAATGTCCCAACGTGTTGTGTTGTGTATTATGTGTTATTTGTGAATGTGTTGAGTATATGTTCTCATTTAATCAATTGACGAGCATCAATGAATACAAGAAATAAATTACAAATACTGTGTAGGTTTGATAACGCATGACAAAGAGGCAAAACGGCTTAACTTATAAGAAAATAAAAGAAAAAAAGACTGTGAGCTGTAGTAAGAATAAAAATAAGTTAAATATATAGTAAAAAATAACCACTTCAATAAGGCAATCAATAACCATATAACCTTTGTACCATTCCGTATCATACAATTATTCTTATTCTGAGTTTAGCAACTAAAAAACTTACAATGAACAACAAGAAAACAAAAAAACTGAAGCACAGTGAGATCAGCACTACGACCTGCACAATTTTACTTCTGCAAAGCAAGCAGGTAGTTGCCAGCACTTTGTAATAACTTTAATTAATTTTCTGCAAAGTGTAAATTAAGTTTTAAGTATAGGCCCTAAATACTACATTTAGATCAATACAAACTAAATTAAAATTTACTTGTGAAGTACCTAGTACTACAATCAAAATAACTTGTTCTTCATTTACTATAAATTAACTTAAGTTATCCATATCAAAAGTTGAATATGCCTAACAGACATCAGTTTATGAGATTAATAGATATATTTAATTATCAACTTACATTTTTCGGCGTTCTTTCCTCTACTAAGCCCCTAACCAGCCACTGTTTTGTAGAGCCTGAAATATCTTCAACTGTGGCCTCTTCTATATGACAATATCTATAAACATATATAAACATTGATTATAATACAATTGAAAAGACACATTTCAATTATCATTTAACATAGATCTTTAAAAATTCAACTATTATTACAATTATGTTATATTTATTTATTTATTTCATTCCAACGGCAAAACCATTGCATATTGGCTACAAGTAACATGAATAAAATGATAAGTTTTAGTGATAGTCTATATATTTCATTTTTAATAAAATTTTATTATATTTTATACATATATATAGCCTATCATTTACTTAAGTTACGTCGTATAATAGGCCCTAAGATTAATCAAGTGTTTATGAAATAAGACATAAATGGCATAACAAACAATGACTAAACTGACACACTAAATGTTGGCATTAATATTATAATAGATTAAATATGATTTAGATGTATATATTGCAACGGATAAACCTTATGCAATGCGTGAAAAATTGAGTTTTGTTGTAAAACGGCAAAAATCAAGATTTCATAGCAGGAGTTGAGGTACACCCTATACTTAACTAGATTAGAATACGACAAGTCCCGGCCAACTGTACTGTGTCAACAGAGATGGACTTTTGTCCAGGAACTTGTTTCAAGTTGCCTGAAAGACTTAGAAAAATTAGTTGTTTTTATACAGGAATAAGGTGTTAAATAAAAGTATAAAATTGATGAATTTTATGGGTAAATGTGAAACACGGGAGGTGGAAACATTGTTCATGGAAGTCACAATTTTGTAAAATAAAAAATGTTAAAGTTATAAAGAGTTAAAGTTATAGGAAATTCTCAAATTTCATCAAAATTAAATGAAAAAGATATTTTTGAAAAGCGTAAGAAAAATTGTATAAAAAATGTTAAATAACAAATTAAGGAATTTTTGGTATTTTAAAAGTTAGAGATAATTGTTAAAGTTTGAAGGTGAAAAAGCACCATGAAAAATGAAAAAGGGAAAATGAAAAAGTAAACAAGTTGTAAAGAAGTAAAAGTTTTATAAGATAAAAAGTTTATAAATTGTTAATTAACTAAAATAATAGGTGAGAAAGTTCATACCTATATTTTGCTAAAAATAGAATGAAAAAGGTGGTAAAAATAATAACCTAGTGTTAAGAAGGTAGTAAGGGTATAAAATTGTAAATCTCAATCGAAAGTATCAATTTTAAAGTTAAAATTCAAATTCAAAAGTAAATGTTAAATTTGGCAAATTTTGCAAGTCCCAAAAACAGAAGAAAAATCTTCGGACAGAATGGAAATTTTGGCTAGGATATCATAAAATAATAACCAACATAGAAGAAAAAAGAAAAAGGATTTTCCTTCAAAACCAGAAAAGTTTTCGTGAGGAAAAACCGCGGAATACGCGAGGCAGCGCCATAAGCGAACCAAACGTAGTACGACCATCACTCAAGTTTGAGAAGAAAGGAAAATGTATCAGGAATACGATTACGAAAACCGCAAGTTCGTAAAAGCAGTTAAAGGAAAACTACAAGGAAAATACGTAAGACAATAGGAGAAAATGTTAGGAGGGGAGATCTAGATTAGCTGATGGCAAGGCCTAACGAAGAAGTTAGTGGGGGTAGTACCAACCTAAAACTTAAAGAAATCAATGCAAGTTGCATGGCAAGATATCGAACAAGGAATAGAAAAATAAGAAAGGCAGTTGGTACTCGGAAGGCGGCAAAGGAGGCCATATAAGTGGAGTACAGCGGGAGCCGCGCAGAGATACGATCTATCACTCTACCTATCTCAGACATAACTAACTATCGCTCTCTCTGGAATCTGGAATCGCTCTATCACTCTTTGAGTTTTTTCTTTAGATCGACGTTGGTAGACGGATCTGCGATGTTATAGTAACGTACTTAGAAGCAGTGTTTTATAAAGACAGCAGTAAGATATGTGTCAATCAAACAGTGAACATTTTAATTAATTATAATATTATGCGATATAATATTTCAAGTAACAGTTTTCATTAAAATTTTATCAAACGTAAATACGAGTTAAATGAACAAAGACAGTGTAAAATCAGTTAGTATTACAGACAGTGAAAAAACGATTGGACAGTTTGAGTGAATTACGCTATAGTTAATTATATAGCGGGCGCGTCAAAAAATCTATAAATGACGTAGTCTACAAGAATCACAGGACTGATGTAATGACGATAACTGGAACCACACATGGACTTTGAAGGACTACTGGAATAAGAAGCGGAAACCAAATCAGGGAAGGCGTTAAACCAAATCAGGGAAGGCGTTAGAAGACATCAGGGAAAGTCAAACCAGGCAAAAGCTGAGACCACGAGAGACGTTCAACCGCACCAACGATAACCGGACTTCAGGGAAGCTGTATTTCAATCAACATTCTTGGGAAAGGTGTTCAGAGTCCAGGGTCGCAGTAATAAAAGGTCTGTCAGAAAAGTTACGATATCCCTTATTAAAATATTGCCTGAGTTAAATTTAAATAATTATTGATACTGGGTTGAGATAAAAAATTAGGTTTTTCAAAATATAAAATTATTAATCTTGTAAATTAAATAGATAAAATCATTTTCATAATTAAATAATTAAATAATAAATATTAAAAAGGAAGGAATAATTAAGTATAAATGAATAATAAATGGTTCTACCTAAAAGAGTTAAAATTTATGTAAATAGTAAATTTAGTTTAAAATTTATGTTTTTGTAGTGGAAAGAACCACAGAGTATTTTGAGTTTTTTATTGAATAAATTTTCTTTTGATTTCAATTAATATAATTAATTTACCTTGTTCAAGAGATTCCTATTATCTAAGTATCCTATATGATAAGTTGTTTTCAGTGTATGATCAATATTGAAGGGCGGAAACGCAAAGTTGGCATTTCCAACGAAACTTCACAAAGCACAAATAATTTAATTATTCTAGGTAAAGTTCCACTGTTCTCACTCCTCAGAGATTGTCAAATAAATATAATATTAATTACTGAGCTGAGCAAATTTGAAGTTAATAGTAACTTGAGTAACTGGAAGGAATTTAATAAAATATTTTTATTTAAGGTGACTATAGGCATAGTTATCTTAACCAGAGTTATATCACCTAGGCTATTAAAATTAATTTGCCTTAAACTTCCAGTAGGTGATATAATCTCTTTATTCTGTAACAAAGTAGGGAAATCCTACAGACAGACAAGCGTCGGGGCTACATTGCAGAGGTGGCTCCCGAACGTCATAAAAAAGGTCTGTCGTTGCAGGGTTGACGTCGCAACGTGGGGACAAAAGGAAAACAAACTTCCTCCCCCAGCGTCGTGCAACTCGTGCGTCGTTGCAGAGTTGGCGCAGCCAACGTGGGGCTCGACTCGTTGCAGAGTTGGCGCCCACCGGTGTGGCTTGATTTAACGGAAGGTTAAATAAAGTCCAGAACTGACAGAATAAATTATTTGTGCTTATATGGATGTGTTATAATAAGAATTAAGTTAGATTGTGTAAACATACTAGTGAATTTGATCAACATTAAATATTTCCCGGGTTTGGTATTCCGCAGTTTAAGAGGGGGAGTAGGCCAAGCACCTTAGAAATAATTTGTCGCGGTAAAAACGTAAATAGAAAAAGGGGGTTTTCAAAAGAGTTAAGAAAAATAAAATAAAAGTAGTTAGGCTACGAATATTTTACTTCCGACAAATAAGGAAAAATTTCTAAGAGCAAAATGGCGAACAAAGAACTTAAAGAATTTATGGAGATGCTAAAAAAAGAGAAAGCGGAGGAGAAACAAGTAAGAGAAAGAGAGAAAGCGGAAGAGAAGGAAAGAAAAGAAGAAAGAAGGCGGCTAAAAGAGGCTAAGATAGAAGAAGATAAAGCGAACGAAAGGAGGTTGCGAGAAGAAGAAAAAGCGAATGATAGGAGGCTGCGAGAAGAAGAGCAGAAACAATTATATACATTAATTTCAGGAAAATTGGAAGGAGTATCGCAGGAAATAAATGTAGAAAAAGAAAGGTGTTTAAGTCGACACAAACAAGTAGAAGAAAGGCTTGAGGATATTGTAGGCAGTATACAATTGTTAGAAGAATCTACCGGGGTAATTAAAAAGAAAACTGATGAAAATTTTAAATTAATTACAAATAGGGTAACGAAGGTAGAACAAAAAGTGTTAGAATTAGGGGGACAGCCAGGTATGGTTAGGAGCCTGGTAATGCCGAGGTATGAGGGGGAGTGTAAAAAAATAGAATTTTGGGGAAATCCACACGAACGCCCTCAGCAATTTATAAGGGAGGTAGAAAATTTGATCGAGGAAACTAATCCATTTTTTAGCGATCAAGAAAAGTTAAAGTTTGCAGTGCGACAATTAAGGGGTAGTGCATTAGAATGGTGGCAAGTTATGCAAACAGAAAATATAGGGTACACAGGGTTTAAAGAATGTTTTTTAAAAAATTATTGGTCGTTACAGAAGCAAAAATTAATAAGAAATAAAATAGAATATGGGAGGTATAATGATAATAGTAATCTTACGCGAGCAGATTATTTTTGTAAGTTAGTAAACAAGGCTAGAGATTTAGATCCACCGATTCCGGAGGGATATTTAGTGTTTACTATATTCCAGCATTTTAATGACCAGATTAGGTTAGCGGCAATGGGAAAGCATAGCGAGACGGTTAGAGAAGCCATACAATTTCTAAATAATATAGATATGATGGAGGAAGCGCGTAGGGGAAATAGGCCTACAGGAACGCCGAATAATAATAATAATAACAGGCAAAACCCCCAACCCTATCCGAGACCTAACCTGCAATCCTATTCGCAAAACCTAAGAAATACCGTACACCCTAATAACCCAAGACCCGGTCCATCAAATCAAAATCCTAATTCAAAGCCGAAACAGGGAAACTAGGAAAGGAGGTTCTGAAAAATAGGCTTCGGAGTTTTAGGGCTGATGATATAACTAAAAATCAAATAAATAAAGTAAATAGAAGGGGCGAAAAAATAATTAAGAGGGAGTTAATTAAAAAACCGGAAAACACGGTAATTAAAAATGAAACGGCAGTATGTGTACAGAAACCCTTAAGTAATATACACTATAATATTCGCGAGGATTTGTTAGATAATGAAGGGGAGGAAATTATTAAAGATAAACCAATAGAGGAAATCCCGGCGATATTAGTGGAAATTGGTCATTTACAGGCTATTATGGAAATAGACACTGGATCTGAAATAACAGTTATGCAACAGGATTATTACGAGCAGCTGAAAGCGGAAGGAATACCAATAATGGAACTTCCAGTAGCAAACGTAGAAATAATTGGAGCGCTTAAAGGTAAAGTTCAAAAAGTACACCGCCAAATTATGTTAAAATATAAAGTTCAAAACAAAGAAATGGATTTAAAATTATTAATAGTGAAAGGGTTAAAATCCAGAATACTTATAGGGTGTGATGCATTGTATGAAATGCAGGCGAAAATAAATATGGAGAAAAGATTTATAAGGTGGTCATACGAAGGAATAATATATGAGTTACCATTTATAAATAAACAAACGGCAATAAGTCAAATTAAAGGGAAGTGTTTAAAGTTAAGGTGTGAAAATCAAATAAATAAGCAGATTAAAAAATCAATTAAATTAAATGATGAAAATAAAGGGAACCTTATCAATAATAAACAAGCAATTAACGAAACCAAAAGTGTAGAGAACGCGAAGGGGTTAATTAGCTTAAACGGATTAAATCAAGTAGCGGGAGAAACAAAAGCGGGAAGTAAAATGGCGCAGCAAGACGGGAAAACAACAGGATGTAGGGTTAAAACGTTAGGAGGTGTAGAAGGGTTGAAGAATGAGAGAAATTCACTTCAATGGAGATTAAGGGAAAAGGAAAGGAAGGAGTTCATTGCCAAAGGGTTCACAAAGGAAACCAGGGATGAAAAAGCGCGTATGAATAAAAATAAAATAAAATTTGATATAAGGGGGAGTAGTTATAACGTTGTTAACCGTAATCCAAAAATAAGTTGTAGTCAAAGCATAGTCCAAACAAAAACTTCACTAAAGCACTGTTACACCACGCGAAATAATCCAATTAATAATAGTATCAAACGAATATATAAAAATTATGCAAATCATTCAAACACTGATTATAATGAGATGCGTAAAAACCATAGCGATTTAGGCCGAAGGAACAAGTCAACTAAAACTCGTTTTAAAAGCAACACGGATTCTATGAGAAATAATAACGGTAAAGAGGGTGCGTTTGTTAGAAAGCATACGAAGATAAAAGAAAGTGTAGGCCTAATCTCGGAGACAGAGTGTCTAGCAAAAATGGAAAGGGAAAGTAATACGAGACCGTACCAAGGCCGAGGTCGAGCGACTACGCAAACACAGCTGATAGGATGTAAACAGATCAAGCTAGGCGATTCGCAAGGTCATGCTACGATACTGAATACAACGCAAGAGGGGATTTTACAGGAGTTAATTGAGAAATATAAGTCGATATTTTCAGAACGGCCTGGCCTATCAAAATTATATGAACATGAATTAAAGTTGGAAAAAACTGAAACTTTTGTAAATAGAAATTACCCCATCCCAATGAATTATAGAAAAAAAGTTAGGGAGGAACTGGACCAGATGCTGGAAAACAATATTATAGAGCGATCTAGGACACCTTATATAAACCCAATGGTGACTGTTGTGAAGCCGGACGGATCGATACGATTGTGTATGGATGCAAGGAAACTAAACAAAATTATAACTCCAGATTTTGAAAGTGCACCGCCTATAGATGATATCTTAAGGAAAGGACGGCGGAAAAAATACATAAGTAAAATTGATTTAACTTCGAGTTTCTGGCAAATACCGCTCAAACCAGAATCAAGAAAATACACAGGATTTTTGTTTGATAACAAAGTTTATAATTTTAAAGTGGTACCGTACGGCCTTCAGAACTCTTTATCTGCCTTGATAAGAACTGTAGATATTACGTTAGGTAAGGAAATAGAAGAGTTTACGTTAAATTATGTCGACGATTTGCTATGTTTGTCTGAGACGTTCGAAGAACATATACAGCATCTAGAACAAATATTTCAGAAATTCAAGGAAGGAGGTTTAACCATAAATCCTAAGAAGACAGTTTTCTGTCAGGAAGTAGTAAAGTTTTTGGGTTTTATATTCACACCAGAAGGAGTTAGCACAGATCCGGAAAAATTAACAACCATAAGAGATTTTCCAGAACCACGTACAGTAAAACAGCTACAATCTTTTCTGGGGTTTGTTAATTATTATTCGAGATTCACAGAAAAATATGCAGGAGCAACAAGACCACTGTATAAGTTGTTAAGAAAGGGACAAAAATGGATATGGGACGACGAAATGAAAAAAGCGTTTCAAGATGTTAAGAGGTTGTTTATAGAAGCGGTGGTTATAGCACATCCGGAAGAAGGAAAGGAAACCTATCTGCAGACAGACGCAAGCACAGGTGCTATAGCTTGTCAATTATATCAGCTAGACAGGAATGGTGCAAAACAAATAATAGGTTTTGTAAGCCGAACTTTAAAACCGTACGAGAAACATTATACAATCTGCGAGTTGGAGTTGTTGGCGATTGTGTATGGCTTGCAGAAGTTTCGTCCGTTAGTAATAGGAGCTCCGCTAAATATAATTACCGATAATATGGCACTGAAATTTCTAACATCATGTAAGTTCCAAAACAGCAGAATGAGAAGATGGATACTCGGTATACAGGAGTATAACCCAAATGTGCAACACTGTACAGGAAAGGAAAATGTACCATGCGATGTGGCAAGTAGGATGTATGGGAACTGTACGGGAGTGGAAGATAAATGCAAATTAAAAATACAAGAAATAAGGATAAAGCCAAATTTAAGAGAGTTATTTGTAAATTTTAGGGACTACCAAATTAGAAATTTAGAATGCCGTGAGAAAATAAATAATATAGAAAATTATCCAAATTTTATAATAAGAGACAATGTGTTATGTTCCACAATAAACAATAAAACAAGAATAATAGTACCAGAGGAAGTAATAGAAAGATTTGTGCAGGGTATACATGAGACATATGGGCATATAGGCCGAAACAAAATTTTCAATATGATAAAAAGAAAATGGTATATAAAAAACATGTTAGCAAAGATTTTAGAAGTCATAAAACGCTGCGATATCTGCGAAAGAGCAAAATAGGTTATATGTAGGTCCATATAGAATTGTTGAAAAGGAGGGGAAGAAAAACATATGTACTTGCAGACATACGGACAGGAAGAATAAAAGGGAAGTATGATGTACGCGACCTAAGGCCGTATATACAATAATAGAAAGAGTTGTAGATAGAAATCATTGTCAGATGTAAATAGTAGTTTAGGAATAGTTTCATTTGTAAATATACAGAGTACAGTAGTGCATTGAATTTATTAGAACGATAAACGAGGCTATGAGAAAGGCATAGGCCTAACACAAAGTTCATTAATAAAGTGTAGCAGTGAAAGGACGGAAATGGAATGGGGAAGCAAGTTGGCTGAAATCAAACACAGCTGATTGAGTCGAAGGGTCGTTGTACTTAGGCCTACGGCAATGAATGGAGGTAATGCAACCAAGGTCGGTTATCAGCTGTGACGAAAGTAAACAATGTAGGTGTATTTTGTAAATGACAGATGTAGAGTGAGATACAGGGTGACCTGAAAGGAATGGGCACTGAAACA
>JAGFPH010005385.1:45165-56225 GCA_018207615.1 Philaenus spumarius | reverse complement strand
GGGAAAGTAAGCGGATGTACTGAAGAAATAGTAGTAAAAGAAATTGAAAAAGTAAAAGGGTAAAAAAAGTTTGGTCTGACCAGCCAAAGAAGTAAGTAAGAAAGCAATGGAGAGATAAAAGGAATATTCGTAGGCTAATGAAGGTAAAAATAAAATAAAATTGTTAAAGTAAAATAATACGCGAAAAATAATGATGATCAAAGTTAGTAGTATATGTTAGGTTAATCAACCCAGTATATTTTGATATAATTGTAAATATAGGGTAACCAGGCAAGTGTTTAAGTCCCCAAAAGACAAAAATTGACAATATAAAACAAAAAGTGTGATTAATGTATTTCAGTGGACGATTACTCCAAAAAAGGAGAAGATGTTATTATAAAATGTATGTTTTCAGTGGACGAACTCTCAAAGCGAGAAACCAAGGGTAATAAAAAATTGTAATTGTAATAAAATGTATATAAGTTTACAGGAAATCGATACTTCCAAATGAAGTAAGTTAGAAATATTGAAATGTAGGTGAAATATGAAAATTGATGTGTATATAAAAATATGTAAAATTTCAGGAAGACTTCGAGATAAATGTAATTAAAAGGAATTTATGGTATGTTAGAGTAAGTAAACTATGTACAGGTAGAACCAAAAAAGATAAGAGGGTAAGGAAAAAAGAGTTTTGATTCCTTATTCTTTCTGTGAGAATAACTCATCTTTAAGAGCGGGAGTTTGCAACGGATAAACCTTATGCAATGCGTGAAAAATTGAGTTTTGTTGTAAAACGGCAAAAATCAAGATTTCATAGCAGGAGTTGAGGTACACCCTATACTTAACTAGATTAGAATACGACAAGTCCCGGCCAACTGTACTGTGTCAACAGAGATGGACTTTTGTCCAGGAACTTGTTTCAAGTTGCCTGAAAGACTTAGAAAAATTAGTTGTTTTTATACAGGAATAAGGTGTTAAATAAAAGTATAAAATTGATGAATTTTATGGGTAAATGTGAAACACGGGAGGTGGAAACATTGTTCATGGAAGTCACAATTTTGTAAAATAAAAAATGTTAAAGTTATAAAGAGTTAAAGTTATAGGAAATTCTCAAATTTCATCAAAATTAAATGAAAAAGATATTTTTGAAAAGCGTAAGAAAAATTGTATAAAAAATGTTAAATAACAAATTAAGGAATTTTTGGTATTTTAAAAGTTAGAGATAATTGTTAAAGTTTGAAGGTGAAAAAGCACCATGAAAAATGAAAAAGGGAAAATGAAAAAGTAAACAAGTTGTAAAGAAGTAAAAGTTTTATAAGATAAAAAGTTTATAAATTGTTAATTAACTAAAATAATAGGTGAGAAAGTTCATACCTATATTTTGCTAAAAATAGAATGAAAAAGGTGGTAAAAATAATAACCTAGTGTTAAGAAGGTAGTAAGGGTATAAAATTGTAAATCTCAATCGAAAGTATCAATTTTAAAGTTAAAATTCAAATTCAAAAGTAAATGTTAAATTTGGCAAATTTTGCAAGTCCCAAAAACAGAAGAAAAATCTTCGGACAGAATGGAAATTTTGGCTAGGATATCATAAAATAATAACCAACATAGAAGAAAAAAGAAAAAGGATTTTCCTTCAAAACCAGAAAAGTTTTCGTGAGGAAAAACCGCGGAATACGCGAGGCAGCGCCATAAGCGAACCAAACGTAGTACGACCATCACTCAAGTTTGAGAAGAAAGGAAAATGTATCAGGAATACGATTACGAAAACCGCAAGTTCGTAAAAGCAGTTAAAGGAAAACTACAAGGAAAATACGTAAGACAATAGGAGAAAATGTTAGGAGGGGAGATCTAGATTAGCTGATGGCAAGGCCTAACGAAGAAGTTAGTGGGGGTAGTACCAACCTAAAACTTAAAGAAATCAATGCAAGCTGCATGGCAAGCTATCGAACAAGGAATAGAAAAATAAGAAAGGCAGTTGGTACTCGGAAGGCGGCAAAGGAGGCCATATAAGTGGAGTACAGCGGGAGCCGCGCAGAGATACGATCTATCACTCTACCTATCTCAGACATAACTATCGCTCTCTCTGGAATCTGGAATCGCTCTATCACTCTTTGAGTTTTTTCTTTAGATCGACGTTGGTAGACGGATCTGCGATGTTATAGTAACGTACTTAGAAGCAGTGTTTTATAAAGACAGCAGTAAGATATGTGTCAATCAAACAGTGAACATTTTAATTAATTATAATATTATGCGATATAATATTTCAAGTAACAGTTTTCATTAAAATTTTATCAAACGTAAATACGAGTTAAATGAACAAAGACAGTGTAAAATCAGTTAGTATTACAGACAGTGAAAAAACGATTGGACAGTTTGAGTGAATTACGCTATAGTTAATTATATAGCGGGCGCGTCAAAAAATCTATAAATGACGTAGTCTACAAGAATCACAGGACTGATGTAATGACGATAACTGGAACCACACATGGACTTTGAAGGACTACTGGAATAAGAAGCGGAAACCAAATCAGGGAAGGCGTTAAACCAAATCAGGGAAGGCGTTAGAAGACATCAGGGAAAGTCAAACCAGGCAAAAGCTGAGACCACGAGAGACGTTCAACCGCACCAACGATAACCGGACTTCAGGGAAGCTGTATTTCAATCAACATTCTTGGGAAAGGTGTTCAGAGTCCAGGGTCGCAGTAATAAAAGGTCTGTCAGAAAAGTTACGATATCCCTTATTAAAATATTGCCTGAGTTAAATTTAAATAATTATTGATACTGGGTTGAGATAAAAAATTAGGTTTTTCAAAATATAAAATTATTAATCTTGTAAATTAAATAGATAAAATCATTTTCATAATTAAATAATTAAATAATAAATATTAAAAAGGAAGGAATAATTAAGTATAAATGAATAATAAATGGTTCTACCTAAAAGAGTTAAAATTTATGTAAATAGTAAATTTAGTTTAAAATTTATGTTTTTGTAGTGGAAAGAACCACAGAGTATTTTGAGTTTTTTATTGAATAAATTTTCTTTTGATTTCAATTAATATAATTAATTTACCTTGTTCAAGAGATTCCTATTATCTAAGTATCCTATATGATAAGTTGTTTTCAGTGTATGATCAATATTGAAGGGCGGAAACGCAAAGTTTGCATTTCCAACGAAACTTCACAAAGCACAAATAATTTAATTATTCTAGGTAAAGTTCCACTGTTCTCACTCCTCAGAGATTGTCAAATAAATATAATATTAATTACTGAGCTGAGCAAATTTGAAGTTAATAGTAACTTGAGTAACTGGAAGGAATTTAATAAAATATTTTTATTTAAGGTGACTATAGGCATAGTTATCTTAACCAGAGTTATATCACCTAGGCTATTAAAATTAATTTGCCTTAAACTTCCAGTAGGTGATATAATCTCTTTATTCTGTAACAAAGTAGGGAAATCCTACAGACAGACAAGCGTCGGGGCTACATTGCAGAGGTGGCTCCCGAACGTCATAAAAAAGGTCTGTCGTTGCAGGGTTGACGTCGCAACGTGGGGACAAAAGGAAAACAAACTTCCTCCCCCAGCGTCGTGCAACTCGTGCGTCGTTGCAATATATATATATAGCCTATTTATAACTTTACAAACTGGAAAAATTCAGAAACGTTGGTAAGTTTATGTTCCGGCTGTAGTTGTTATATTGTTGAAGTTATAAATGGTTACTTTGTAAACTGATTGTAAAATAAAACAAAAATAATCACAATAATTTGAAAAAGAACTTACTCCTCGGAAGGCTAATAGGCACTACATGATCGAGTTCCTACTATGTAGCCTACATATAATATAGTGTTTGATAACCCATGTATGTGTATGTATGACAACATTTAATGAGTCAGTATATTCATGGCTTGTTCCACCTAGACAATTTAATAAAGCGTACAGTGTGAAATTTCAACACTCATGGGTTAGCCATATGCATAAAAAGTAGGTCTAGTTTCCTTTTGGCAATTACTACTTGTTCTTATCAAATACAATAGAATTACTGTCATGTCATGGGGTAATTTTATAAAAACTGGCTGCCTATCAAAAGTTAATAATATTATTACATTTTAAAATATTAATAGGCCCTGTATATTGTATGACTTAAAAACATACTGTGAATGAGTTAGATATAGATATGTATTTACTCATATTTAATAAATAGATGTAAAAATAAACCGTCCAATTAGTCAATATTGATACCGTACAATATCATTTCATATCAGTCAAAAAAAACACTAAATGTTTAGTTTGCCAAACATTACAGTTTACCAACTCCTGTGTAAATTGCACATTTAGAAATAAGAAACATAATTTAGTACATCCAAAACTATTCTGACCTAACTACACTAAGTTAACTAGTCACATTAGAATAGGCTATGTTTGAAAGTCAAATGAGATATAGATTTAGGTTATAGGTTACCAAAACAATTTTAATCAAAATTTAACCATTATTGTTCAAGATTGATTCAAGAGTAAGACCTTATCATGAATGTAAATTTTAAGCTACAATTACTAAGGCAGTTAAATATATTACTTTTGGTAGCCTGTAAAAGTTACTTCTGGGGTAAGTTAAAGACAGGAACAGCCACTTCTTGTATATACTAGGCCTATATTCTGAAAATATAAATTCATGACACATATTCATAAATGACAAAAAGTGTCTTCCCATAATCATAATAAAAGTAAGTAAATTAGCACAAAATTAATTGTAGGACTAGGACCTATGGTTTGACTTTAGAACATACCTACTGTTACTAGTTGGGTTAGGCCTAGGTTAACTTTATTTTATGTATTTTTATATTTAATGAATGCGAGTAAGCTAAAATTGAACTGTTCAATTAGAATGCAATGCCCTTTGTTGATCATTATGTTTTTAACCACTTGCATGTTTTACTATGTAAAACATATACATTTCTTTGTTTATAGGGAACATCTATTAATATAGGCTAATACATATCAAAAGCTAACCTGATCTAACTTGCCAAAGTAAGTCGAACACTATTTTTACCCAGTGAAATATATATTTTCAGAATCTTTTTGGCGTAAGTTTCCTATTCGACCCTAGACTAATATTTTTGTAGACACCGACGTTGTTTTACATCCTACTGTTAAATGTTGAATACAGGTAATCATACTGTGACTAAATATTATAAGTTAGACATTTAAAAAATATATATTATTCTTGCATTTCTGTTGCCATAGGTTAGCCTAGGGTCGAATAGTAAACTTGCGCCATATTTTTTTACGGGTGTTTTCATCGTTACCCTAAAAGTAATGTTTATGTTATATTTTAATTATGATCTAGTATTTATTTTACAGTAAAATTTACTTACCAAATGAGTAATGACCTGATCAAGACTTGACTGTGTTTGGAGGAATCTAATGGTGCAGGACTGAAAAGCTGTCAAAGCAAGAAAAAACCAAAAAAGTTAAATAAATCATATAGTTAGATTAATACCTAGTAAAAATACTGTACATCAGTAATTTTGATAACACAATAATTATAATTTAATAAGCTAACCTACAAGACTATGCAAATATAATACAAGGGCCTGTGTATCTAGGCCTACATACATTAGTGTACCCTACACAAAAAGGTTACTATTAAAATTAAAAAAAGCATAGGCTATTAAAAATGTAGGGTATACATCTTACTACCATGAACCAGAAAATTACTAATTTTATAACTCATGCACTTTAAACTTGAAGTTGAATGAACAATGTTTCCGTAATTAATGGAATACAACAAAAATGAAATCTGTAGTAATGAAATTATAGAATACCACTACTTTTTGCCAAGTGGTAATATCATAAACGCTGTGTTGCAACCAAAAAAAAAAACCGTAACTAAACTCACAGCCTCTAGTCACAGTATGTTTCCAGTCTGTAAACATATTATATTAGCCTAAGTAAGTTGGTAGCACTTCTCATTTTTCTAAACAAATTTTCAACTGATTCTAGGCCTGATTTAACAAGTTGCCTCTGAGTGGCATTCTAAAAATTTGCCTTTAGCCTAAATATTATTACTAAAGAACCTTTCACAATAAATAGGCTAATAACTACCACACTAGGTTTCATGGATTTGCTTGTATATTTATGAAATTCGAAACTATGAAAAATGCATGAACAAACAATTATTACAAAGTAGGCCTAGTCTACGCCTAAAGAGAAGGACCTACAGTACTTTGAAAATATAACCATCATTTAAGTTCAGTTATTATACATATTATGACAGTAGCATAAATATAATTTAAAACAAGTTGTACTGATTAACTGATATATATATAGGCCTATATATAGCCTACTTTATACACATGCAAGACCTCTAGGCCTAGAAATTTACTTTAGGTTAGGTTATGTTTATGTTATACTATTGAAAAATCAAAATAAAATGCTGTTGTTAATTACTTTCAGATAGGCATATTACAGCCAATTTTCGAGTTTACCAATAGCAATCTGAGTTTTCAAATGCAATTTTATGTTAGAAAACTCTTATGCATTCTACTAGTAAGTTACGGTTTAGAGGTTATGAAACTTATAAAGTGAATTACATAGGCTAATTATAGCCTAAACATAGGCGTAGGCTAGTTTAAAATTATGAATTCGTAAAAACAACATTAATTTTAACATCTTTCATTAAATTTATGGACATTTATTAAGTCAGAAATAGTTTAAAATAAATCCGAAATTGCAATACTGCAATGGAAGGCCTAGTGAATTATAAATGAGAATTTCTAAAGACAAATACTACTGAAATATATATTATTTTAAATTATATTTACTAAATAATTGTAAAAGTACTTACCACATAAGTGAAGAGCTGATCATACAAAAGTGATTAAATAAGAATGTCGAAAATAATCTGGCCGACAGTAGTAGTGTAGAGTAGAATATTATGAGACAAGACAATGTAAAGGCAAAGGATGACTCACTGCTCACGGCTGCTCACTGCGTTCCAACCGTTACGTGTAGAATGGGGGGTGGGGAAGAATGGTTGAAATTTAACCCAAGTAACGAAGTAACGGTTATATTTTATTGGTACCCCACACCCAAATATAATATAATGTTACAACAGCAAAGTATTTTCGTACTCTTCTAAATCAACCATCTTAGCGCTAAATATAGTTTGATTTTACAGCCTTTGTTAGTTGTAAAGAATATGTTTGGGTGTTTTTTGTTTATATTTTTGTAATGTTCTAAGAAAGTGCTTTGAATGTACTCAGCACGTTCCAAAATCATATACTGAGAATGTGCTAATCACATCCTAGACAATCTCTTAAAATGACAAAAATAGAAGTGAATTTATCATTTACCAAGCATGTGCTCAGTATATACCTAAAGTGCTCGTACATGCCTGGAATATTCGGCACTTTGACAGTATGTTCGTAGTACATACTGTGCTGTCAGGGTTACTTTCTCACAAACATATTTAAATTACTAAACAGATTCACTGTGACTTGTAGGGTGGGGTAGGAGAGTTTTTTTTATTAAAGTTGGAGATTAACTAATAAATATTATTATTATTATCTAGAGAGAAAACTATTCGATCGATTTCGAACAAATTTGCGCCAAACACGTTAATTAGGTCTTTATAGAAGCACGTAAAAAGGATTTGTAAAATTTTGAAAAAAAGCCCCTTTATGCCCAAAAAACCCCCAAAAATCAGTTATTATTATTATTATTAGCTAAACGAGAATTTTTAGAAACATGAGTGTTTTTGCATATGGTAGGCCACATTAAAGGCTAAAAATAAGCCAAATTTTATCCAAATCGTTAGAGCCGTTTTTTTATAAAAAAATAATAACTGATTTTTTGGGGTTTTTTCCAAAAATGGGGTTGTTTTCCAAAATGTTTCAAAACTCTTTTTCGTGCATCTATACAGGCCTACTGGACATGTCTGGTGCAAATTTGGTTGAAATCAATCGAATAGTTTTCCCCCTAGCTTTGTATACTTTTATTAAAGTTGGAGATTAACTAATAAAATGTTATTATTATTATCTAGAGAGAAAACAATTCGATCGATTTCGAACAAATTTGCACCAAACACTTCAATTAGATCTTTATAGATGCACGTAAAAAGGTTTTGAAAATTTAAAAAAAAACAACCCCATTTATGCCCAAAAAACCCCAAAAAATCTGTTATTATTATTATTAGCTAAACGAGAATTTTTAGAAAGATGCGGGTTTTTGCATATGGTAGGGCACATTAAAGGCTACAAATAAGCAAAATTTTATCAAAATCGTTAGAGCCGTTTTTTTATAAAAAAATAATAACTCATTTTTTGGGGTTTTTTTTCCAAAAAGGGGATTGTTTTTCAAAATGTTTCAAACTCTTTTTCGTGCATCTATACAGGCCTACTGGACATGTCTGGTGCAAATTTGGTTGAAATCGATCGAATAGTTTTCTCCCTAGCTTTGTATACTTTTATTAAAGTTGGAGATTAACTAATAAATATTATTATTATTATCTAGAGAGAAAACTATTCGATCGATTTCGAACAAATTTGCACCAAACACGTCAATTACATCTTTATAGATGCACGTAAAAAGGTTTTGAAAATTTAAAAAAAATAAACGGTATCAGGAACTGGCACATACTTTCTCACAAACATATTTAAATTACTAAACAGATTCACTGTGACTTGTAGGGTGGGGTAGGAGAGTTTTTTTTATTAAAGTTGGAGATTAACTAATAAATATTATTATTATTATCTAGAGAGAAAACTATTCGATCGATTTCGAACAAATTTGCACCAAACACGTTAATTAGGTCTTTATAGAAGCACGTAAAAAGGATTTGTAAAATTTTGAAAAAATCCCCTTTATGCCCAAAAAACCCCCAAAAATCAGTTATTATTATTATTATTAGCTAAACGAGAATTTTTTAGAAACATGTGTGTTTTTGCATATAGTAGGCCACATTAAAGGCTAAAAATAAGCCAAATTCTATCCAAATCATTAGAGCCGTTTTTTTATAAAAAAATAGTAACTGATTTTTTGGGTTTTTTTCCAAAAATGGGGTTGTTTTTCAAAATGTTTCAAAACTCTTTTTCGTGCATCTATACAGGCCTACTGGACATGTCTGGTGCAAATTTGGTTGAAATCGATCGAATAGTTTTCCCCCTAGCTTTGTATACTTTTATTAAAGTTGGAGATTAACTAATAAATGTTATTATTATCATCTGGAGAGAAAACTATTCGATCGATTTCGAACAAATTTGCACCAAACACGTCAATTAGATCTTTATAGATGCACGTAAAAAGGTTTTGAAAATTTAAAAAAAAAAAACCCCATTTATGCCCAAAAAACCCCAAAAAATCTGTTATTATTATTATTAGCTAAACGAGAATTTTTAGAAAGATGCGGGTTTTTGCATATGGTAGGGCACATTAAAGGCTACAAATAAGCAAAATTTTATCAAAATCGTTAGAGCCGTTTTTTTATAAAAAAAAATAATAACTGATTTTTTGGGGGTTTTTTGGCCAAAAATTGGGTTGTTTTTCAAAATGTTTCAAAACCCTTTTTCGTGCATCTATACAGGCCTACTGGACATGTCTGGTGCAAATTTGGCTGAAATCGATCGAATAGTTTTCGCTCTAGCTTTGTATACATACAGACATACAGACATACATACAGACATACATACAGACATACAGACAGACATTTTGTAAAAATCACTTTTTTGAAATCAGGGTGTCCCAAAACGGATATTTCCACAAAAATCTCAACATCGAATTTTTTTGCGATCACTATACTTTCTCTATACTATAGTATAGTGAGAAAGTAAAAGAGTGCGCGTTTGTTTACATTCAATACCTTAGCAACCAACTTAGCAAGTTTAGAATCAGTTTACTTTTCTTTACAACCAACATATGTTTTAGGTTTGATTAAAAAACTAAAAGCAAACACAGACAAAAATTAACTTAAAATGCATAACAATTTAAGTAAAACTTCTGTTGTTACACATTATAAATAAAACAGCTGATCATTTTAGGTCAGGTCTACAATGAACCAACAATGTTCATTTGCAAAAATAACTGGCAAATTTAGAACAATTTTATTGTTTTTCACAAATAATAGTTTTTTTTTCAGATTAGGTAAAGCAAACAAAATGCTTACTGTAGTCTATTATAACTGAAACATCTGGTGTTACATATTATATTGTTTCCTCTAGTTGGTAATATCAAAATTTGTTTAAAATGTTGATTATTTATTATTTAAATATTAATGGTGAAACTAAAACGCATTCAGCAATTCAAATAATTGGGGATGGTCGTGACTATTTAGACTCCAGTCTTGCATTGGCTACGTATAGGTCACAGTTTGGTCGTCGTTTTCCTGAACATATAAGACTATACAGTAATCTGTTTGCATTGGCTCTGGTATGGGGTTGGCAAGCGAAGCGAGCAAGGACGCCTATTTAAGTATATTTGTGAAATTTGACTACTTGGTACCCTATTTTGGAACACCAACTGTTTTTACTTTAGATTGTATTTTGGAATTCATTGATAGCGCACCAAAGATACACCTTACAATTATTGTACAGACACCTTACTACCAGCTAGACCTAAATCCACCTGAAACTGCAAACTACGCTCTTACCTTCAACATAACTTGTCTTTACACGAAGCCTTTATATGTTACAATGTTTGTTGATCCTAGGAGCAAGGCTAAATGATATGCTATTATTGGCAAGCACGTGAGAGACTGTAAAGTAGGGATAGAAAGAGCTTTACAGTCGTTTACGAGTAAGAATGTTTCGTTTGTTCAACTCAGACTGTAAAGACAAGCTGGGTAAACTTTTCAAATAACGTAAGCTAGGACTTAGTCTATTTAATTCGGGCAGACATTTTTATTAATTAAGTAGTATAAAATATAAACTGTATATTATCAATTCAGTGTTTTTACAGCAATACAAGTCATTTTATTTCAAACTATACAGGATCGGATGGTAAACATTGAAATCAATAAAAATATCCAGTAACTTTTTCCGAATCTGGTTTAGTTCAGTCGCAATCTGCCATTTTTTTTTTTTTTT
>JAGFPH010005385.1:21109-32802 GCA_018207615.1 Philaenus spumarius | reverse complement strand
TAATATTGGAATATGATATGGAACTGTAAATACATTGTTAAGTTTTAGTTATTTAAGTATGTAAATATTTAATTCTATGTTTTCCCTCAATAACGCGATATTTTTACCTACCTTACGCAATGTTAACCTAAATAAAACACAATGCCCCCTAAAAGAAAATCTTTAGCAGCTAAAGCTCAAGAAAAGAAAAAAAAACGAGTAGCCTACTAGAAACCCCGGAATCGCGAGAATTGCAAAATAATGTTTCACTGGCTAAACCTTCTGCTTACTTCCTTACTGGCCCACGATTTTTAACCTAAGCTCGAAACCACATTTGTTATTTCAACGAGCGAGGTCTACTGTTCACAGAACTACTAGTTAACAAAACTTTAGAAATAATAATATTTCTTCTGATTATTCGTACGGTATGCAACAAAAATATATACAAAATTTGAGATTAGTATCTTTTTATTTTTAAAGGTGTTAAGTATGTTGTTAAAACTACAAAATGGCGGATAACTCCAAAACAAAGGTTTCCAGACCTATGTTTATACTAAACTTTTCTTTATTTTTGATAGTGGAATCAGCTCAGAAAGTGCTCGATACCTCATATGAATTACCCTGAATATCCCTAGTTGTTTATCATTTATTAACCTAATACGGGTTTTTTACAACTTAGATTAATCTATACTAATAATATAAAGAGGTAAAATTTGTTTGTTTGTATGTAGGGAGTAATCTCTGGAACTACTTAACCGTTTGAAGAAATAGTTTTACTAATAGAAAGTTACACTATCCTTGAGTAACACGGGATATAATTCATTTTGATCAAAACATTTTTTGTTTCAATATTAGTAAATTTAGCCGGAAAAAATTTAGGTTATGCCTAGACTATGAACCAACACATGAATTTAAATTTATTAGCACAGCAACCAATTGAATAAAATAACAGATAAAACAGCTGTTTGCTCCATTATTTCTACCAACAACTGATTTCAAACTTTGAAGCAATTATTTGTATTTCTAACTTTTAGGTTAGGTTTTTATTAAAGTGTAGACCTGAGCCTTGCTGGTTCTTTTAACCTTTATTATAACTGTTGTTACAAAATGTATGAAATAAATTGATTTCAACTTTTAACATTATTTACCATGTTAGCTTTGGAGTTATTATTAATCCTACACCTATATTATACAGAAAACATAACATGATTGTGTGTATAGATGGTTCTAATGGGGTTGGCGTGCGGAACACGCAGGGGTTCCCGTAGTAACTTATAACACTATAAACATTTCATTTATACACTTACTACGTCAGTTTCATATTTTCTTCCTTCGACAAAAAGAATCTTTGGAAGCACTAACCTGCAACACAATACTTTATGTTAGAACATGTTCCAAATAAAATCTTATAGTATATTTTCAATTTTAACATTTTAGCCTACGGATTAGCTGAAATACATTATATTACCTTTTTTTGCACCTCAACCTAGACAATTGTAATTTCTTAAAAACTACATAAATGGTATACACCCTAATTTGACATTCACACTGGAACTGGAAACTGTAAACACACTGAATTACCTGGACCTCACTATTAAAATATGCGACAACCAAATATCATTGGGCCGACCAGACAATACAAGCATCTTTCCATAATCCTCATTCACAAAAAAAAAGGCAGCCTATAACAGCTTCAAACACCGCCTAACTGTGCCAATGAAACATGAAGAATATAACCAAGAAGTTAACAAAATCAAGAACATCGCAATCGCTGACGGTTATAAAAGCTCAATCGTCGACAAACTCATAAAAAGACAAGTCCCCAAAAACAAGAACAAGTCCCCAAAATTAACGAATGAACAAAAAACAAAGTACGTATTACGTGAATTCGGCAATATATTGAATTACACGCTAAAGAACGAAATAACATTAAGGTCACATTTAGGACTGGCAACAAACTTGGGTCGTAACAGAAACCTCCTAACCAAAACTTACGGGACGAAAAGAAACAACAGGAATGACTTTCGATAACTGCCCATGCTTTTACATCGGCCAAATGGGACGCCCTTTCAAAAAAAAACGATTCAAAGAGCGATTACCAACAATCAAAGGAAAACCTATGAAATCGAGATATTATGCTGAACATACATCGATAACTGTCACATGTACTCTAACATTGTCACTAATATGGTGATGCCCACCCAATCCCATGTCTAAGCAAGCATGTGGGTAACGGGCGCCACCCCTCGGTACTGATATGGAGTAAGGTAAGCACGGAAGTGTTGCCTGCGGGTCACCCGTTCTCCGAAACCTTGCCTTCAACGAGGACCTGCGGAGAATGTCTTGTACTTCTTGTACGCAGGGAATCTGACGGTATCCAGGAGATCTGAAAGCTATTGGGATTCACAGGGTGGTCCGGTGGACCTGAAGGATATCTCCGAAACCGTAGCTGGATTTTTCTGGTGGGCCAGTAACCAGTCTTGGCCTTATAGTGGTGGACGTGTTACTACGGTCTCACGGCGCACATACTGGTTTAAACCCTTCTGGAGGTTTAGGCCTTCAGTACCTAGCAACTGAGGTCGGACTCGTGGGGGCAGTGTCACTGCTAAATGTAGATGTTACACCGTGTACAGTTTACGTAAGAGTGGGTGTTGGTGAAAAGCCCTCTGGGCCACATGCGCCGCAACTAACACAACTTGTGTTCTTCTCTGATATTCTGTCACTAATATGGACATCTTGCATACAGGCAGTATGGGACGTTACATGAGCGCCTTGGAAGAGTTCGAGATTTACAAAGCGTTTAAACGAGAACCTACCAATATATTAAATGAACAACTCTCGTTCTCTTCCAATACCCTCAGCTTTATCAAGATCCAAAGACAGGAACCGGGTACTCAGAGGTAGATAACGAGTTCATTGAAGAGTACTACCAACCGATATCGTGTGTTTTGTAACTTTTGTAATCGTGTATATGTTTGAACGTGTTTTCTACCATACTGAACGTGTAGGCTACCATAATAAACTTCTACTGAGTTCGCTATACTACAAGCTTGGTATTTTTTATGTGTGTTGCATTTACCTATTGAAAAATTATAATAAATTCACCTTGGAAAAGTTACCTTGGAAAATTAATATTAAATTTTACAAGAATTACGAAATTAAATATAAAGAAGTGGAAATAATTTAATATCATCTAAATTAAAAAAAAAACCTAATGAATGAACCTAATAAGATGAAGAAGTTTTTTTCAAATTTGAACTTGCACCAAGGCCTCCACCTTTATGTGATGAAGTATCACTGAGCAAAGGTATAAAATCTTCGCTTGTAAAAGACCTTTCTACCTGAGGAATCAATCAACCTTCCTGATAACTAACTGTACGTACATTGTAGATGGCAGTCATCTCTTGCACACTGTTAAATAGCCACGATCTGCTAATTAAGGAGAAATATTAGTTGTTACATTTCATAGATACGGTCTCACTCCAAGGACAGGCGTGTGGTGGTTTTTTATGGCTATCCAGATCAGGCAACGATTAAGTGGTGTGAACAGCAACGAAGAACTGCTAAAAGAACTGTAACGTTTTAATAAAGCGCGCCTTTAACTTCATCTCAAATGCCTATTCATAATAAAACAGCAACCCTGACCCGATCTGCCGTCCATCACGGACAACTACAAATCAGCTGTGACCTGGCACTGAACAGCACATGCGCGACTAGATAAAGACTTATGCACTAGTCATGCTGCCATTAAGCTTTCTTTTTCGAGGATGCTTACAACATGGCCTGACCTTTTCTAATCTACACCATGCGTCTTTAATATAATTGTTTCGAAAGATAAGCGATGCTTAGTGAGGTGTATTCGCTTACCAAAAAGTATTAATTTAATTTAAAACATTGTGCATTGTGTAATTTGGGATGTATATATAGTAGTGAAAATGTTTCGTAATACGTAACGACAGTAGACCGGCCATGCTTCTTAGTTTGCAACATTCTAACCGGCGGAAATGTATCAATCTCATTCACCAGGTAAAGATTACATACAAATATTTTAAACTAATTTTCCATCTGAGTTTGCTATACATATGTATATTGTCTGAATTTAACTTTAACCATTGTCCTGCATTTACAAAGTAATAATCTGTCATAAATTAATTTAGTCTAAATAGCCTATTTGTTAATATCAAGATACAGCCTAATAGCACTAAGCAAAGTGCAATTTAATATTTAATAGCCTTTTAAAGCCATATAAAAATAGTTAGTATCTGTTCGAAGTATTTCTTTAATCCTATTTCATAAAATCATAGTTACGCTGTTTTATATATGACATTTTATACATGACAGCATATGAACAATCTTAAATTTGAAAACTAAGTTACATAAGTTCTAAAACTAAGTCCTGTTGTACTTTGTTTGTAGTGAATACTGGTGCAAGAACTACCCTATTCTTTCTTCAGTGAAGTGAACACATTCTGTAAACAAACCGTCTTAGGGGCAAATAATTTGTAAACAATAGAAATCTAGAACGATTACACTATCAATCATTAATTTCATAATGAGTTCAAAGTGGCAATTAGAATACTGAAATATTTCCATCAATATTAATCAAAAATAAAGGCTTATGAATCAATTAAAATATAGATAAAGGCTATAAACAAATATCTTATAATTACTTATATTTTGGATGGGATAGCTAGAATTTTGTTTTGACCTTACAATCCCAAAGGGTTATTTCAAAATTTAAATAGTTTTTTTTTATTACATGAGAGACGTCTCAATAACATTAAACTCCATTATTTTTATTATTTAATTTTTGTTTAGTATTAAGGTTGGCCAACGAAATAAATGTTATTAATAAATCCATGGTAAAATGTATTCAATTTTGTAACTTTGTAAATTTAACTAATTGTATTTTTTTATTATAAATGGGGAGGGTTTTCAAATTTTACTTTTGGGGAGGGATCTTTTTTAAACTTAAATAAATTAATATTCTAAATGTAAATTTTCTTTAAAATCCTTTTATTTCTGTACATAAGGGCATATATTTTTTTTTTCTTAAGGGCATATCAGTTTTTTTTTTTACATTAATATATAAACATATATTAATTTGAAGTAAAGTCTAATAAACAAACTGTTTATTATGTGAATTGTATTTTTTTGTGATTTCCTGTAAATAACTCAGGTGTTTGAAATCAGCTTTGAATAAGGTAAGGTTAGAGACCATTTTTAATTGTAAAATCTTTAAATTGTATTTCTCTTTATGTATGTACCATCTTAGTTTCTACCCAGCACGCATTCCATATCGTTTGTCCCCTTTTGGATGGTACAGAACCTCTGCTACAATTTAACCTCAAGAAAATAATTTGTCAAACAATCGAAACAAAAAATGTTTCATAGAAATGCTGTCTGAGAGTTGCTTGAAAAACGACATTAATTTGCGCTTAGCAGTGTCAGATGCCGATTCCTTAATTGCATCTACAGCATTGGAGGAAGCAAATAAAGGTAAAACAGTCGTGGTTGTTGGCCAAGACACCGATTTGCTTGTTTTATTAACTTCATTTGCTTCGGTAACTGACAAGGTAAAACGTTCTTGCGCCCAACTGGGCCCAGAAAAAAAAACTGTTCAACATATCATGACAACAAACGGTACTGTGAGAACTCGGTGAGGTTATTTTATTTCTACACGCAGTAACAGGTTGTGACACAACTTCAGCAATATTTAAAAAAGGTAAGTTAAATGCCTTAAAGCTATTACAAAAAGACCGTGCTCTAATGGAAGACATGCACGTTTTTAAACAAGGTGCAACCAAAGCAGATATATCCACAGCAGGGTAGAAGTTTTTAATTCGCTTATTCAACGGATCAAGTAGTACTACCTTAGACGAATTAAGGTACTTCAGGTATAACCACATTGTTTCCAGACAGACACTGGGCAAAGTTTTCAATCTGGCGTCTTTACCCCCCAACAAGTGATGCAGCAGCTCTTATCATGTGTACCTACAAAACCAGGAGTGGAAAGGAAATCAAATGGAACTCCGGAAGTACATTAACTCACATGTGCGTGCCCAAAGGTCCTGCTCCATCTGAAATATTAACACTTATTTCTTGCAAATGCAAGTCCAACTGTACCAACAGGTATTACTGTCGTAAGTCTATGCTTCGGTGTACTGACATTTTTCGACACTGCCAAGTTCTGTCATGCGGAAATTATGGTTAAGGAAAAGAACTTCAGGTTGTCTTCCAACAGAGATAAACCTCGGAAGAGCAAACTTTATTGTTGACTACGACGACTCATTCTTCTACAATTATACAAGCTGAAACAGAATATACAGAGTATTCAAATATAGCTCCGCCCAAGTTGCCCGATATAAAAGAACGATATAACATCCCGGACGATACGAATACGTTCTTCCCCACGCAAACTCCCGACGATATAATGACAACAGAGATTGTGACTATACAAAAAATTTAAATAACAAAATTTTGTTAAACCTCCGCGGCAATTTTTTTTTCAGCGGGGTCATGTAGGGGTGCATGAATTGTAAAGGCATAAAGTAAATACATACGAATATGAAAAATGAGGTTGTATCTAACATAAATTTGTACCACTACATTAAATATAAATGTAGTATAATACAAAGAATTAAATATTAATAGTGTAGGGTTGGTACTAGAATGAAAGATGCAAGTAGCGCGCGCATCCAATCATCTGTCGGCTGTCGCTGTCATACTTGTTGAGACTTGAACGCCGTGAGTCTGGCGATAGTGAGTGATGTGGCTGCATTGGCACAGTATTAATGTTCTTGTAGAGTAGTGACAGAGTGTGTTTTCGATGTGATAGTGTGATTAGTGATTGTGAATATTGTGATGTTAAATTCAATTCTCCATATTGTAAGTTTTTACCGTTTTAATGTAAATATTATACTGTAATAAGGATAGGCATATCTGTGTTATACAAAACTTTCATTTTGGGCTACGCTTAAGGTCTTGCCTACATTTTACAGTTAACGTCACTGCCTAGTTTTTACCGTACTTTCAATAAAGGCATTTACACCACGGTAAATGCTAATATTATTGTTTTATATTAAACTGTTTTTACTCGTGCACCCTGTGTTTTTGTATTATGTTTAAATAAGTTATTATGGATTGCACTCCAGACCTTAGTCACAAAGACCAAACTTCTTTAACCATCCGCTACGTTCATGAAGAAGATAAAGCAAATGGTGAAGTCATCGTCCAAGAAAGCTTTATTGGATATGCAGTGTCTGAAGAGGCGACTGGTGAAGCTCTTTCTAACCTTCTAATTGAAGAAATAAAGTCTTGTAGGCTACACCTAAACAACTGTAGAGGTCAAGGCTATGACAACGGGTCTAATATGGCTTCTATTCGAAAAGGTGTTCAAGCTCGAATTTCAGCAGAATACCCACTAGCCTCATTTACACCCTGCGGTTGCCACAGCTTGAACTTAGTTATATCAGACGGAGACGGAGCTAAATCATCGGTGAAGTCTATATTGCTGTTTGGAATCATTCAAAGAATCTATACAATTTTTTCTGCATCAACCAAGCGATGGTGCATTATTAGTGACCATGTTAAAACACTAACCCTGAAGGAAGTCTGTGAAACCAGGTGGGAAGCTAGGATAAATTCCGTATCAGCAATTCGATACCAATACAATGGCGTTATTGAAGCTCTGGAACAGCTTAGTGAACAATCTGATGATGCATCAATTTCATCAGAGGCAAAGTCACTGCAGATGCATATGGCAGATTTCTCATTTTTAGTAAGCCTAATAGTCTTTCATGACCTTTTGTTTGAAATAAACTCAGTGAGCAAAATTGTTCAGGGGAAATCGTCAGACATTTCTTTGGCTTCTGAGCAGATGAAAAGTTGTATTAAGTTCGTTGAGACCTTTCGAGGAAAAGGATTAAGTGACTCAATTTCTAAAGCAAAGGAAGTAGCTGAGGAAGAGGGCACCAAACCACTGTTTAAGGAAAAGCGGCAGAGAAAGAAGAAAAGACTATTTCTTTATGAAAAAGAAGACGAATACAACCCTAATCCAGAAGAATCTTTCAAAAATGATGTTTTCTTGCCCCTAATTGACACAATTGAATCATCTTTAAAAGACAGGGTGGGCAAGTTCTCGGAATACGAGTCAAAGTGGGGATTCCTATTTGACCTGAAAAAACTACCACCAAAGGACAAACTTAAAGAGGATTGTAAAGTGTTACAAGAACACCTGACTGTGAAAAACATTTCAGATATAAATGGGGAAGAACTGTACAATGAACTTCTACACGCTAGTTTGATAACTACTGTTTTTGACAAATGGTGTGAGCAGAAGGCGGCCAACAAGACACTATCACCATTAGAAGCACTCAATATAATCAAAAACACCGACAGAAAAGACCTTTTTACTAATCTGTGGATAGCACTACCCATATTGCTGACAATTCCAGTGACAGTGGCCAGCTGCTGTGAACGTAGTTTCAGCAAGTTGAAGTTAATTAAAACCTACCTACGTACATCGATGACGCAAGAAAGATTGTTGTCGCTTGCGATACTCTCCATTGTAAACGAGGAGGCGAAAAAACTCAACCTTGGAAAAATTGTTGAACAATTTTCCTTAGCAAAATCTCGAAGAATACCGTTATAAATTTACCTATTTGTCAGTAATTTAAGTTTTCATTTAGAATTACATTGTTTGAACTATTTGATTTCCTTCACTTATTACAATCCTTGAATTGAGTGTATATATATTTATCCTTATGGTAGATTGGTAGGTGGTGTAAGTATTAAAGTATTGGTGGCAGCACAAAAAGTTTATATATGCGACTATTACTTGAGGGAGGGGGCGCCGCAGCTACGTTTGCCCCGGGCACCGCTAACCCTAGGGACGGCCCTGGGCCTACTCAATGAAACATGTTTATTTTAATCTCTCAACAGTTAGTTCCTTATTCTCTGGTTTATTCCGAACAAAATGATATATAATAAGTTATGTTTACTGTTTATAGTAAATTTTTGGAGAATTTACAAAAATACTTCTTCAAACAGTCATATTTTAATTCGATCTGGTGGGGGAGCCAATTGTAAAACAAATAGCGTGCAAAAGGTTAATAGACCACCATGGGTTCCAACATAAATCTCAAAACAAAAAAATTCAATAAGTAAAACAAACCGTGGGTAAACTCAGTAGGAGTTTATTATGGTAGCCTAGCTTGGTAGCGAAATGCATCGAAGGCATCATCAGTGTGACATTAAATTTAATAATTCACATAAAATATAAAGGAAAAGAGAAAAAATATGTTATTGGTATTAATTTTTTCAGACAATTCCAATCTTTCAATGAAAACAAAAATTTGTTTGTTAAAAATTTCTTTATAACTTCCCTTAACAGGTAATTAGTGTTGTTTTATAAATTGTTTTCCAAATATTGCATTTTATGGCTAAATGAATAATTTTATCAAAAATTGCTAATTACAAAAGTTGTGGCTTTTTTGTAACAAACCTTTTTTGTGCACAATTGTTTTTGTATGATGAATAGTTTTTGAGTTATGGGTTTTGAATTCTATTTTCCAAGATAGCCGTAGCACGTTTTGCGAGGACTTTTAAAATGTTATTACATTAGCTAAATACAACATACATACCAAATCCCTAGCTTATAAGAGTGTTTTCAGGTAATTTGTCTAAAATGACTGGACCATTAACTTTTACGATTTATTAGTCTAAATGAAGCTAGATTTACATGGAGCGGAACGGATCGCCGCATGTTACAACTAATCTCCCTGTATTAAACCCAGCAAGGCTTAAATCTTAGAGGTAACATTTTAATAATCGTTCACCTGACGGCTTTAAAGCCTTCAATTTGTTGGCCCAAACAGCGGCCTCATTGATAACACTTAGTTAACCTGGATATAGTGCGGGGTTAATACAAAGTCGGGTAAAGATTTGTTGGAATTAGAATTACGTTGAGCCTGCTTCTGGTAAATTGGCGAGACCGAAGTCTCGGTTTTAAGACAGCATCTGTTTTAAGAACAATGGCCGCTTGTCTGAAACTGAAAAAGAGACTTTATGGAACATTTATTGACTAAATTTGGAATACATTTTGTGCAAGAACGAGACGATGAATCTATACCTGCTTCTGTAAAATGCCTAGCAGGGTTCATTATACAATTAAATAATGCTTGAGGTCTTGGACCTTAATACGTTCACTGCTACGCAAATTTCGTTCTTCCTATGCTAGGAGTTGACCTTTTATTTTTTATATTTATAGTCTAAATGAGTAGAAATCACTTTATTTTTTATTTTTGAACCTTTCTACGTAATAATCACTAATATTTTAAATCGGACGCATATGTGGTTCCATACCACATAGGCTCAAAATTCTATCAATACGGGGGTAGGCGTGCGAAGCACGCAATGTATTGTGTATTGAAAATGATCTCAACACGGGGATTGGTGTGCGAAGCACGCAATGCACTGTGTAGTGAAAATACTCCCAAAACGGGGGTTGGCCTGCGAAGCACGCAATGAATTGTGTATTGAAAATACGCCCAAGGCGGGAGATGGCGTGCGAAGCACGCAATGCATTGTCAACTGAAAAAACTTCCAATACGGAGGTTGGCTTGCGAAGCACGCAATGCATTGTGTAATGAAAATACTCCCAATACGGGTGGTTGGCGTGCGAAGCACGCATTGCACTATGTATTGAAAATACTCCCAAGACCGGTGTTGGCATGTGAAGCACGCAATGCATTGTTATTTGAAAAATCTTCCAATACGGAGATTGGCTTGCGAAGCACGCAATACACTGTGTATTGAAAATACTCCCAATACAAGGGTTGGCGTGCAAAGCACGCAATGCACTTTGCGTCGCTCGTTTCTCATAGTGTTCAGTGTCAAGCTTACATGTGCGTCCTTAGCAGTGAACGTGTTAAAGGTACAATTAAACCTAGAGGGTGTTTTACATTTTAGATTTATATGCCGTTGTTTCAAATTTTTCAAAAAATAAAAAAATTAATTTTAAAAATTTCTACAATTAATTCTTTTTTTTTCTTTTTTTTGTTTAAACATAGTTTTTATGGTGCATCAATTGTTTAATACACACTCTGTCTAAAACTTGACATTTAGATTTTGTATATACTAGTCTATATTTAAAATTAAACTTGACCGTATACATGAATTCCCATAAACAGTTATACGATTCTTTTGTACTGTAAGATAAAGAAACTGCTTAAAAGAAGTATACGTATAAAAACAAAACCGTAAGCAGCACTGCCGCATTACTATAGCCGAATTTTCTTATCAGGGAATAACTCGTATTATATAATGAGAGATACCTATGCATTTTGTTCCTTGTTGCGGAAATTGTTCCAAATATATCTTTGCACAGGATTATAGTAAATTTAATTGTCTTTCAAATGATATAACTCACAAATTGCACTTGGGTTTATGAGTGGGAGAAATTGCGTAATTACCTTACATTGATAAGCCACAAAATATTTATCAGGAAATTTCTATCAGTTTTGTTCTTTGTTCCGGGGACTGTACCTGAATTACCTTTGCACAGGATTGTAGTAAATTGAATTACCTTTCGAACGATATAGCTCAAAAATTGCACACTGGCTTATGAGTGGGGAGTAATCGCGCCAAAACCTGACATTTATAATTAAAAAATCATTTATCGGGAGTTTCCTATCAATTTTGTTCCTTGTTCC
>JAGFPH010005384.1:70378-88786 GCA_018207615.1 Philaenus spumarius | reverse complement strand
AAAAACGAAAATTTGTGAATTTTTAAACAACGATAACTTTTGAATGCGTCGTCCGATTTTCATTTTCAAAAAAGCAGTCGATGCAGTTTTTTAAGCACAAAAAATGTACACATGGTTTTATTATGATTTTTTTGCACGCTTTAAAGTTATTTTTAAAAAACATAAAAATTCCAAAAAACATTTAGGTTATTTTTTAAATTTCTTCGGATTGGCTCGATGGATTAACTCTCAACAGGGCCGCAGCTACAGATTTTTCTAGGGGGGGCAAGTCCTAAAATTGCCGCCCCCCCACCACGCAACTGTGGATTTTTTTTCAACGCCAATGGCATTTTACGGCTAACACGAGGCACACAAACGTTTTTAGGAAAACGGCCCAAACCTTTTATGATATTTGTGATATTAGCTTATTAAAAATCTAATAATATATTTTTATAATAATAGTTAAGCTTGGTAAATTATTATGAAACCATAAATTTGCAAGTATAATTTTTAAGTGAACAAAGAAAAACTAATTCTTTAAAATGTTTTTATTAAATTGCAGTGAACAAACAGTATGTATAGATATACAGTATCACAGTAATAGCTGTGTGTAACAGTATGTATGTTGTATATACAGCTCCCTCTCTATACATATACAGTTTCTCAATAAGTTTAAAAAGTTAAATAAATTGTATTTTTCTTGATTTTTTGGCAGCAAATGTCTTGATTATGTCAGAAAATGAAATTTTTGACCCTCTTTCATGTTCAATTGAGACAATACTTAAATTGGTGAGTCTTTGTTGTTTCAGTGTGCTTCTCAAATATTTTTTTTATCAATTTCAGTTTACTGAAGCTTTTCTCACCCGAAGCAGCAGAGACTGGTAGAGTAAGAAATATTTGCAGAGCTGTCGTGATGTTTGGGTAGCCTTCTTCTAGGTTTTTCTCATAAATTATTTTAAAAGTAGATTGTGCTGTAGCATTTTTTAATCTACTGTCCATTTCAATGACATGAAATTTAAAACTCTCTATTTCATCAACCAGTTCGCCTTTGTTTAAATCTTCTGGGTAAATGTCGGCTAACATTTTGGCTCTAACTTGTAAATCTTTTACCTATGTCTTTTAGTGCATTGTTGGTGTTCATCTCGCTTAGAATTCTGTCAATTATTTCCATGAGAGAAGCCCGGAACTTTTCTTCTTGAGTTAAGCCAAATGCTTCATCTTCACATTTTTCTCCAGGCATCATTTTCTTTTTCCTTCTTCTTTGTTCTTTAAATTCAGTTTCCAAATCATTATTTTGGGCCATGATCTTGGCGTCTGCCATAGCTTCCGATCCTAACCTTTCTCTTTTTGAAGACAATAGATTTATCAGCCCTTGGATATTTCTCATTGCTGTGTCAACTGTCACATCTTCTCTCTGAAGAAACTTATTGACTCTATCAATTGGCTTTAGTACACTGTACCAAAAACAAGTCAACACTATAAACTTAAAATAATTCATTTGACTCAAAAGAACTTTTGCTTCAGTTTTAGTTTCTGGCGTGGTTCCATTAGCTTGTAAATCTTTGAGAGCTAATAATACTTTTTCCAGATGTTTGAAGACGACTTCAACAGACTCTAACCGCGCTGACTACCTTGTTTTGCTTTCTGTTACACAATTAAGAGCCATGCATACCAACTTTAGTGCGCTGTGAAAGTGACAGCGCTATTAACATAGGAGGTGAATCTTAATTTGTTATTTACCGTGAAACTAAGGCTTTTAGCAAGATTTTGTCCAAATAGTTATCTACAACTAAATCTATTAAACATTTCTATAGAATAGTTTTAATCATTTTATATTAAACATGTGTACAAAAATTGGAAATCAAATTTAGCTTTTCCCATAAGAAAAAATACGTTTTTCGTTCCGTTTTTACATACTTCAAAATGTATATTTTAAAAATAAAATTTATATGAAACGAGAGCTTGTGATTTCGTTTTGGGAACTATTGAATTGTTTTAATTCATACTATTTCCATTTTTGTGTTTAGTTAACGTATTTCAAAGAATAATTTTTGTGCAAGTCGGTAGTAGTTCAAGGATTTTGCAATAGGTTGTGCCAGTGCTGTTTACCCCTACTCTCCCTCCTGCTCCTGTCCCCCACCTTTCTATCCCTCCGTAGACTTTATGCAGTAGTACAACTACAAATAATATTATTATGAATCATAAGTGATTGTGTTATACTGGACCTTATTGTATTTTCTTGTAAAAAAGATTTTGACACTGTCAATATTAATTCAAAAGGAACGAATTCGATTTTGTTTGATTACTGCGAAATCAACAGTTGTTAGTGTTTAGGTATTTTATTCATTTTCTTTTCGTCACTAAGATTAGGCCTTTATTATCTGCCTTTTACCAATAATTGCTAATACAGTACTATGCCTTCTAAAAAACAAAGACTAAGAAAAGGAAAAGGGAAGGCCTTGAATCTCTCTGCAGTTAAAAAGAAGAGGCGTTTACCTCCAGGACTAAAAACATACTGGGAAAATAAAAGTTAGGTTTTGCATACAATCTCATTGTATATAATTTATAAATTAATTTGTAGAATAATATTTTTATATTATTCAACAAAATTCAAACTGTCTGAAACTCGTTTTTAACTAAGCCTAAAATACAGTTTTTGTTACATTTATACTTTCTTTCTTCAGTTTAGGCCTAAAAACTTTCGAATGAATGACAAATTTTGTTTCTAGAAGACTATTTAATATATAATTTACAACAGAACTAATATTTGTATTTTACTTGTATATTCTGTTCACTTGCTAAACTACAAATCTTCAAAATACATCTTATCAAATCAAAACTGTTCGTAAATTTTACAGACATTTATTTCATAATAGTAACTACATAATTGATTTGCAAAAATGATTATCAAGCAGGGTGGTCGCCCTGCCGCCAAGCTTAAAAAAAAATAACAAACGCCCAAAACAACGAACGCGCGAAACGAACTGGCGGCAGGGAAACGACTGCTTATACTACCGAAGTACAACAAACGGCGTTTTGACGTTGTTCGAATTCAAAAACTACGAAACCGACATCAATGAAATTAAAAAAATTTGTTGTCTGGACGAATACAAGTTGAATGAGACCAGAAAGACATTTCTAAGTGAAAAATTCGCGGAGATACGAGGCGCTGAAAATGGCGTTTATGACACGTTTTCGTAATCTTCTTATTCTCCTTCTTCAGCTATACAAATTAAAACAAAGGAACTACCAAACGGATTTCGATGAAACTTGGTATGTAGGTGTATTTCGACAAAAAAACAATATGGAAAATAGATCTTTTCGAAAAAACGTCATTTGACCCGTTTTATCGCAATTTCAAAATTTTGAACCCCCCCAAAGTGCTCAAAAAATTTGGGTCAAGAGATGTAACATGCAAAAGGCACTTCTGTAATGCAAACGTGATCTCCATACCAAATTTCAGCAAAATCCGTTCATATGGGGAGGCTGTAGCCGTGTCTAAAGATTTCGATATGGCCCCAATCGATATGATTGATCGATATATGAAATTTGTTGTCTGAAAGAATACCTTTCGAATGAGACCAAGAAGAAAGTTGTAGGTTTAAAATTCGCGGAGATATTACGCGTTGAAAATACTATGCAGAACAAATGATTGGAGGTCTCATATTGATTATAGAAAACTACCAAAACGGATTTTGATTTCGACGAAACTTGGTCTGTAGGTGTATTTTGACGCATAATAAAAATTTGGAACCCCCCCCCTCCCAAAGTGCCCTAAAATTGTGATTGAGGGTTGAAACTTGAAGTAAAAGGCATTTCTGCATTATAAGCCTGATCTACCTACAAAATATCAGCTTGATCAGTTAACTAGAAGAACCTATAGCCCTGTCTAAAGATTTCGATATGGTTACAATCAATAATTATTGATACGATTGATCGATGGAGCTAGTGATCAGTGATCAGTTTGTTTTGTTATCAATATTTTACCTTTTGCTTTCATTGTTGAAAATAATGTATATCTCAGCCGCTGAATCCGCTTCTACTGAAATATGAAGGGTGATGAGAATGAGAATCAGGTACAGTTCACTTTATTACGTTTAGAATGCTAAAATTAAATGATTCTCTATTACAGAAGTTTGACATTTTGTATACAAAATTTTGGAAATATCATACATACATACACAGATGCGGCCAGTGTCGCCGATGCCTAAAAAGGGAAAAATAGAATATCTTAAACTTAAAAGGTAACTTTACAAATTACAAACACAGTTCGTGTGAATCGCACGTTTGCTTGCTGATTTCGTTAGTCCCGCTTTCGTTATAGACGCTTCTAAGAACTCATTGTTGTTAGGTAAATTCGTAAAAACAAGGCTTCTGATAATAACCAACTTTATATTATACGAGAGTAATTCTTTCTTTTCAGTTAATTAATTAAGTCTTAGTTGTCTTAGCATAGGTTAAGACACACATAAGTTATTTATGTTTTTTTAGAAGATTATGCAGATTGTTTTTTCAATAAGTCTATTTGACAATACAGAAGAAGTACCGGTAATAATAGTCTAATTGGACCTTGTTATGCATAAAGGATCCAACTACCAAAATACGAAACTGAGAAAAACGACCCCAAAGTTATCGCTTTCAAATTAATTCCCATGAAATATTAAAGTTATAAATGTAATACAATCTTATTAAAAGGTATAATTATTTTGAACTAATTCCAAGTAATATTTTAATTATATTTTGCTACATTAAAACAATATAGTTAAAAATGGCACTTGGGTCCTTTATGCATTATTCAAAATCTACCGTAGACCTTGGCAAAGTAATAAAATGGTCTTTGGATCCTTTATGCAATTTTAGGAATAGTTAAAATCATTAACAAAAAATTTAACACAAATTTTACAGAAGAGGTAAATTTTGAGAAAATGGAGAAGTGGTACTCGCCCAGAAGTTTTTTTAAAAATATTTATTTCCAAAATATTCTTAATCAGCAAAATTATTCTTGACATACAGTTTGAAGGGTTTCATCCCTTCTTAACTGGATGTCACGGATGTGTAACCAATTTATTTTAGTGTTTGACGCTATTGTTTTTCGGTTAGAAATAGACTTTTCTAGAGATAATGAACTAAAAAAAGCACTACTTTTCATTTTTGTAACATTGCAATAGTCACATGTTTAATGGTTATTCTAAAGGTTCAAATAAAAATGTCACAACAAACTCTTTTATCCTTTTTAAAAAATAAATGCGGCTACATTTTATTCGGCCAGAATTAGTATTTCTTTTAATTTAATTTATATTGGCATTTATAAAAGCTGCCTAAACTTCGAATCTACCCAGTTCCCAAAATTTGTTGAATTCCTTTTTTCTGTCTTCCACAGATATCTTCTCATTGCATTTACTTAATAGTTGTGTTTACTCATTGCCATTAGTAGTTTAGTTCTACTCTTTAAATAATTATTCTCTTCCATATTTAAAAAAAAACAAGAAATGTATTTATAAATAAACGGTACCAGAAACTGGGAAATACTTTCTCACAAACATATTTAAATTATTAAACAGATTCACTGTGACTTTATAATTGTTTTAAAGTAGGGGAGGGGATACAGTAAAGTAGGAGAGTAACTAATAAATATTATTATTATTTCCAATAACTATAAAACTATTCAATCGATTTCGAACAAATTTGCTCCAAACATGTCAATTAGGCCTGTATAGATGCACGAAAAAATGTTTAGAAATTTTTTGAAAAACAACCCCCTTTTTGGCCAAAAACCCCCAAAAATCAGTTATTATTATTATTAGCTAAACGAGAATTTTTAGATGGGTGCAGTTTTTTTTGCATATGGTAGGGCACATTAAGGGCTACAAATAAACCAAATTTTATCAAAATCGTTAGAGCCGTTTTTTTTTATGCTTCTATACAGGCCAAATTGACATGTTTTTTGCAAAATTTGTTCGAAATCAACAAATAGTTTCCTCTGTAGCTTTGTTTACATACACAAACAGACTGACATTTTGAAAACCCACTTTTTTGGATTCAGGGGGTCCCAAAACGGATATTTCCACAAAAATCTCAACATAGATTTTTTTGCGGTCACTTTACTTTCTTTATACTATAGTATAGTGAAAAAGTAATATCAATATTATAGCCCCTCAGTACTAGGAAGTTGATAATCATAACAATTTATTACTACACAGCCAAAATTATAACAGCTGAACTAATGAATTTGTCTCATGGATCCTTTATGCAGAATTCCAATAATGACATTTAGTAGCTTGTAAAGCAATATCATGTCACATGGATCCTTTATGCAATACTCAAAATGTGTTTTAGAAGTTTATGAAATATTAAACTGTTTCTTGGATCCTTTATGCGAAATACTCAATCAAACATCTAGGATTAGGTTATTTTTTAAAGAAGAATATAAAAAAAAAGGGAAAAGGGATAAAATGTGGGAATTTTTGTTTAAGGTAGATTGAATTGTTTGCAACATGACTGATAATTTATCTCAATTTTGTTAAACTGTCACTTGGATCCTTTATGCATAACATGGTCCAATTATTATTTGTTGTCAAATTAATTGAGATTTTATTTCTTGACAAAATAGCAGTTGAAAGACAATTTCAACACAACAAACTCACGTAACAGCAAATTTATCATTTTAAAATAAGTTTTTTCGATAGGTAGCCTAACTTTATGTTAGTAACTAGAAATTATTGATTGTAAAATATAGGCTATTATTGTAACAAAGTTCAATTGCAAGTTTAGTAGGCCTAAAAGTAAAATACTTCAATAAGCCTAAATTTAATACTTTTAGTCTAGTAGGCCTAAAAAAACTACGAAAAACATTGTCATTGAAAAATAAATGCAGACCAATAATAACATTAGACCTAGGCATATTTAGTAGACAAATTAAAATATGTGACTTTTTATATTGAAATATATTCAAATCGCATAAAAATCGGTTGATTCATTCGCGAGATATCGTGAACGAAAGAAAATAAAAAAAAGTATTTTTCCTCAATTTCTCCGAAACTTTTCATCTGAAAAATTTTTGTTGTTGATTCTTTCAATGGATTTAAAAAAACTGCATCGATTGCCGCAAATCGCGTAAAAATCGGTTGATTCATTCATAAGTTATGGCAGTTCAAAATTTCCAAAAATAGTGTTTGTTGTTAATTAAACTTAGCGGGAAGTTACATGGATGGCCTTTAGGGTCAACCTTTTTCCAAATTTTTTTTAAATATAATATGTATACACTATATTTTGTTTATATTGCCTAAACCATTTATACAAGTCATGTGATTTGAATAAGCTGTTCAATCATTTTCTGACCTATTTCATAAGATTCTAATAATATTTAAATTTCCCATAGTTTATACAAAATATGTCACAATACGATTACAGTCTTACAGTAGTTATTAATAATGAATACTAAGTCGGGTACGACAGCTAGTACTGTATTCCAAATAGATAAAATTGTTTTGCGAATATGTTTTTCGTAAATATAATTTGTGTTAAATTTATTTAATTATAACTGTATAATTAATAATAATTACCTCCTAGTTTGGCAGAAGGTAAATTAATTATAATACATGTCTTTTAAATAAGTCTACGGCACAAGAACGTTTGTTGAAAGGAGACTTTTCGTATTATTTATGTTTTAAATATTATAAAAAAATTATTTTAGAATACAAATTAAAATCATTTAATCTATAAATGATTTTAAAACTATTAAAATCATTTATAGATTAAAATAAAAAATAATATTTCAAAATTAATTATATAAACTGAATTAAAGTTGTTGTAAAAATGGTTTGGAAAAAAATGTTGTGCATTTTGTCTTTATAAATTATCACTTTTCAAACTCGGAAATATTGTATAGGCCTAAATCATTACTTTCTCTTATATCAGACCAACCACCAAACTACTGCATTTAGCTACCAACATAAAATAAGGATTGTGAACTGAAGCCACGGTAAGGCAAAGGAATGAAATGAAATATTGTGTTAAACTTTCTGTCTCTCTCACTCTGTTTGGTGTGCCGACGAGATGGAGGGGGCAAAGGAGAATTCGCAGTGACAGTTCAGTTTGTTGACGAGCACTGATACAGGCAGCGCTTACGGAATAAAAAGTAACTAAAATGTGATTTCTCCCCACGGGTAAGCATGACTCTTAATTGACAGCAATCAACTCGATGTCTGACTAGTAGCAAGGTTATGTTACAACTGACTGATGACTCATCTCAGGGAGCGGGAAGGGGAACAGGGGTTGGATGGCGCAGGCGGCAGCGCTCCACTCTACATGCCTGTAAAATATAAGAAACGACTTTTACCTTGTGCAGTCATGTCCGCCGCTCCCATCTCTGCACCTCCCCACTGGCGTTCATATAAGTATTTTCTTAAGAGGCCTTTTTATTGTATTGGCTAAAGTATAAGAACGGTTAGCAAAAGCAACCTTTTTTGTATAGTACAGTTAAAAAAAAGCAACCTCAATTTTGCCACCCCCAAAATTTGCCGCCCGGGGCAAACGATCCCCCCTGCCCCCCGACTCTCAAATCTAAGTTTTGATACACCCTTTTGAATGACATGTCGTAGAATTCAATCGGTTGATTCGTTTTTGAGAAACTGTACGAACACACATACACACACGGTCGGACATCTCGGCGGGAATAGTCAGAATGGCTTCCTAGGACCTCAAAACGTGGAGATTTAATGAAAACTCGACTTTCGAAAATCAGACCGAAATCAATAACTGCCCTTTATTGGTAGCGGGAAGTTAAAAATTGATGTCAGTATTTACTGAATTTTATTCTCTACATTTCTATGTCCTTGAATGCCTCCCGAAAGTAATAGTAAACAACTTCCTCACTTAGGGTAGTTTTTATGTCATTCAAGGGTAGTTTTTATGTCATTCAAACACGTAGATTAGATTTAGGCTTGTTTCAAAATTATACGCCTAAGAATATTTGACCATGGACATAGATCATTTTAATGCTCACTTTATTACCTTTCCATCGATACCAAAAACATAATTTTTAGACATCCATAAAGTATTTAATTCGCAGTTTGAGCAAAAGCTTACAAGTGCGCTCGGGAGTGCTAGTTCAGAGTCTCGCACGTGACGGGCGCATTTACGATCCTCGGTGCACACACCTTCTTTAATACGCCTTGTCAATCTGATACTTTTTAAATTAACTATATTGTAAGAAATAAATATACAAATTTTCAGGTCACTAACTTTAAAGGGAAAATATAACAATGAATATTTATTGCTTTAGGGGTTGTTTTAACCATTAAATCAAAATTAACTATAGCCTATGTTACTCGAGGATAGTGTAGCTTTTTATTAATGAAACTATTTTTTCAATCAGTTTAATAGTTCCAGAGATTACCCCCTACATACCACCAAATAAACTAACAAATAAATGTTACCTCTTTATAAATTAATAATAAACCAAAAGCTAAGATAGTAAACTGTTCAAATCAAATTATTTCCTATATTTTATAACAGCAGTTATAATAGAGGTTCAGGTTTACATTAAAAACCTAACCTAAAAGTTAGAAATTAAATAATTGCTTCAAAGGAAATATTGGAGCAAACAGCTGTTTTATCGGTTATTTTATTCAATTTGTTGCTATGGTAGTAAATGTAAATACATATGTTGGTTCATCAGTCTAGGCCTAACCTAAGATTTTTTTTCCAAATATTGAAATAAAAAAGTATTTTATCAAAATTAATTATAGCCTATGTTACTCAGGGATAATGTAGCTTTTTATTAGTAAAACTATTCTTTCAATCGGTTCAGTAGTTCCAGAGATTATTCCGTACATACAAACAAATGTTACCGCTTTATAATAATAATATAGATATTAAAAAACGGTACTACAAATTTCCATGTTTACGAATTAATATAATGGTTACTAAACAACAAAATTGTAATAGAAATTAAAATTTTGTTTCATGTAAAAAAAAATGCAATTCCGGATATTAATAATTGCATTTGGTAAGCTAAGAGTGCACATATATTACGAATATTTGTAATATGATAGATATAATCGGTCAATCGGAAAGGATAGTTTTAAAGCAATTTTAATGACAAAGAAAATATTATACTATCAATTAGTTGTCTTTATTTTAATTTATGATTGTGAAATTAAATAAAGACTTTATGATTGTGATTAAAGGAAGACTTTTCTTATTGAACTTATGATTAATACCTAATTTTAAATCGAATGTGTTTGAAAATATTATTGTTATAATGGTTATTCCTTAGGATTTGTTAAAGTTAGTCCTACCAAAATACATGTTACATTCAGCTTCTCCTCAGATACATACTTAGAATTCAAATAGGCATGATAAAATGTTGTTTGGCGTTTGGAAAGAGATGTTATGCTTTAAGAAATAAACCAACTTGTCTCACACTGCCCCACTTGTCCCCTACCTGTAGATGTAGACTGTATACCTTCAAAGTCAGTTCGATACTCTCTCTCTCTCTTTTCGTTTAACAGATTACTCCTTTTGATTTAGAGGGCTAGTGGGCAGCACATTACGAGTGAAATAGGAGCAATAAAATGAAGAAGTACAATTGTTTTTACCCAGAATGGGCTGGCGTACTCTCTCACCGTATAGTCCATAATGTGGGATATCCGTAAGGGAGGTGTGTGTTTAAGGAATGTCCACACTCATGCGATTTCCCGTTTATCTTCAACTTGCGTTTCATCTTGCCTTGCGGCAAGAAGCTTCTAGAGGCATTCAATTTGTTCATCAACAGTTCATTCCTCACAAAATGGAAGAGTCGGAAGCATGTTTGCTTATTGTGATTAGTTTTGCTTTCATTGTGATTTCGCTGAGTAACAGGAGAAAAAGAAAACTTCGACAAGCGATCTGGACAAAACATTTTTTGAGAAAAGGAATGAAGAATTATTAATGGAAGTGGAACTTCACGTAGATAATGGTTTGTTCAGGATTTTACTAGAATAACGGAGGGAAACTTTCATGAACTGTTGACCATGATCAAGCCGGCAATTAAAGAAAAAACACTCGCTTCAGAGTTTCTGTTTCTCCTGAAATCAGGCTGGCGATTAGGTTAAGGTTCCTGGCTACCGGAGATTTTATATCATCTGTCATATATTTTTTATTTAAAGTGTCAAAGCAATGCATTAAGAGTGTCCGCAATAAACAGTAGCAATTTATATGCAAACCACGGTGATTCGTACACATTTTCTGCGGCAGAACCCACTTTCCTTTTTTCACTTTTGTGCGTTATTTGGCAAAAGATGATCGCAAGCTTTTTATTTTAGTTTTCACTTTTTCTAAGGTTAACTGGTGCTTGTAGGCCAACAACTTAAGATTATCACTATCACTGGTGTGTCTATATTAAAGATCACTAAAGAATACCGGCGCGCAGCGTTGCCATATCTACTAGCCTCGAACACTCCTGGTATTTACCGCTCGTGCGCACAGTTTAAAGAATTATAAATGCGTTGAGTCAGCCTCGTTCAGTTAGAAGCGTGGGAAGATCGCGACAACGTCGCACTAAGGCGATTGGAGCGTTCAAGGTCTCGGTGTACACAAATCCGTTCCTCATCGGTATTCTTTCGTGGTCTTTACTGTAACAATTTTGTTTGTGTAACCAGAGTGGTTGACGTCCCACACAGCTGGTAATAGTCTGTACTCTTCAGTAAAATTTAAAACTGCTTCTGAAGACTGTGACTGGTTTAAACAAAAAGACGAACGTAATGAGGCAAGAAAATCTAAAGGTGTTGGATTCACTTTCACTAAGGCATGCGCTATCAAATTGTGAGAATTTTATGGCAGAAGAGGCATGCCTCTACGCTTGCCACACGTTCCCTTCACCGTGCGTCATATGTTGAAGATGAAAGGGAAAGCGCACCCAAGTGGACATAGCTTTACACTATCAAATTTCTTTGATGCAATATTTGATAGTATAATATGCAATCTTTTATCAAAGTTGGCACACATCAAATTTATTTGTCAAAGGTACTCTAAGACAACCTAAGGCCTAAAGTATATACAATCAAAGATTTAAGTCACTTTTGTCATTTAAATGGTACTGTTTTGTTTAGTCCTTATATGTCACTATTGATTTGTTGATTTTCGAATGCACTGGTTGTCTATGTAATTTATTATCGATTGTTAAAGCTCTCATAAAAAAATATAAAACAAAACAAAGATGCTCTCTTTAACTAAAATTGACTTACGGTCTTATTCTGATTTGATAATTGTACTTTGTAAAGTTGAGGATGTTACAATATAAATACAAAATTTTAACAAGTAGGATTACACTGTTTTGTAATCCTTATAAACTATATTGTACACATTTACAGAGTTAAAAATCTTCATCAGCATTTGTAGGCCTAGATTTTTTTTTAAAGATGTATTTCTGATCACGGGGGGGGGGGGGGGGGCTTAGTGGTCCTACCAATATTAAGAAATTTACCATTTTTACATTGCTAAATTTACTTTTGATTAATAATGATTTGTTTGGTCATAGCAATTACCTAGAATATATTTTTGTACAACAAATACTAATATACTTACAAAAAAACCAAGTTGGCCACTCTACAATATTTATTCATTATTCACAAGAACCTACATCTTGGTACTCCAGATTTGAAGTTATAAAATTACTTTCAGTAAAATTTATTCGTTTTACTTTACATATTGTTAACCCTTTGCACTCTGGTAGGATTTTTAATACAAGTCCTCTGGGATCGGATGGTCAGTAACGCTTGCCTCACCCATTTCTTTGTCAAGTATCAACAGTTGGTGGTGCAAGTTACGTTCCTCTCAGAACGGATGGCCGCGATACTGGACAAGTTAAAAATCCTCGAACGCCCGGATGGCCAGTAGGAGTGGACAAACCAATGATCTCCATTAATTTATTTTTAATAGTTTTATTTTGTCTGGATTGTGCTGAAACCTAGCATCCAAATCTTAAACTAATTAATTTCCGCTTTTTCTCTGGTCTGTGTTGTATCAAAACGTAGCAGTATTCGTTACATTATAACCTTACCAGCAGTTTAGTTTTATGTTGCAATGGTCTAGGCTAGTGTTTTTAAAGTTTGAAGTAATTTAATAGAACAAAAGTTAATTAGTTTATTATTGCTTTTAAGTGTTTTTTGTTAACAAGGACTTGATTTTGTTTTATTTTAAATTACCAAAAAATGTTGTTAGATAAGTTGTATACAATGGTTTATTTTATTTATTAAAATATATTATAACTATATATTTACAGTTAAACAAAAAACTCCCCAATAACAATTCATCTACTTTTTTGTATGGCAAAATAAAAGAGTTACATACTAAAAGCCCATGATTTTGTTAAACAAAAAATAAACACCCACTAACAACATTTCAGATTGTAGTAAAAATAATTCAGATTTGTTGACGCCGTACGATCAAGATGGCGGCAAAGCTGACAACAGTAACGTAAGTGGCCAGTCAGGCTGGCAATCCGAGTTGTGAGGATGTCCAATTCGGTTAATATTCATAGCAGACAGAATAGCGTATGGCCAGCTGTACTGGCCATCCGAGTGCAAAGGGTTAATACAGTTCTAAATTACTAATATTTTAAGTCTACTGGAACTTATACAATGATTTTTATAGATTTGAAAATAAAAATCGCTGTAGTGTTATGGAATAAAAAACTGAAGAAAATAAATTATTCCTTTTACATTTTTTATTGTATTAAAAGAACATTAAAGAATTATAATGGTGGAGGAGCTGCACCCCTGCCTCTGCCATAACCGCCACGCTGAAACAATACAAAATTGAAATAAAATTGTAATTCTTGACAGTAAAAATGTTCAGATATATTACACTACAGTGCATAAAGTTTCAATACAACTGGGTATGTTGATTAACTGTGTGAGATAAACGTTTTATTTTTTAAAGTTGGCTATTTCTTACTGATTTGAAAACCAAAGAATCGAACAGATCTATATTTGGTGAAGATGATGTCTTCCATACATATGCGCGAACATAAAGACAACACGACATGATCACTGAACAAAAACGAGGGCTGCAGAAAGATATCTATTGAATAAAAGATTTTTGCGGAGCATAAATGAAAATTTTGTCTGTACCGGATCGAATAATAGTCCAAAATAATCCCTTCTGTGAAAAGAAAATTGCTTGGTTTTTAACAGAAAAAGTATAAGAGTATGGCAGAACCTCAAACAATTTTTGATTGGCTGTAATTTCCCGACAAACTGTATCGATTTACACTTACACGCATTAACTTTGTCGAGAAATGGCGGAACTTCTTCGTCCTGCCACTATAACAATTCAAAATGATGTTGAGAAATAAATCTGTACAAAATAAAATTAATTTAGGAATTCCATTTGAATCAAAAGAAACACTGGCGCGATACCTAGCGGTAGATTTCTACAACGTATATTAAACTATGAAGGGCCAAGATTTTCACTATTTCCAGTCACACAAAAACGTAAATCCAACAATTCACCAAATTATAAGTCGTTATATCATCCATATTAAAAATAACCGTAAAAAACCTGAGTTATCTATAACAATAAATAGGTCTGAAGCAAAGACAAAAAAATTAAAGTCTGAAGAGAACGGTTTAGTATAGAAATAGACATTGAAATTGGAACACGATTCTGATTGGCTTAGGCCAACATATGATTGGAATCTTAAATAATATTAGAAGTCATGCTATGTATGTTAATTTGTAAGGATTAAATAATGCAAGAGAAGTTATTTATACCACTTCATCTCCCCATATAAGAAGAACAAGAAGCAGTGGATTCAATAGGATATCTCTTTGCATAGCTTCAATACTACAAAGAAAAAAAATATGCTTTGTTGAATAAGACCCCAGGCTGGATGGATGGGCCTCTGTATTTAATAATTTTAAGGTAGATTTTCCAAAAAGAAAAAAAAAGTATTACTGATATCAATCCAAAGTATATCAGAAAGTAACAGCAATCAAGTGAAAGTGATTTTTATATAAAGTGATTAATAATATCTCAGTCAAATCTAAGATAAAGACGCATAACCTCAGAACCAATTGGGTGAGACCTAATTTAATTGATTTGAATTACTTTGTCATAACTAATAGCCTAGTATGCAGATCTTATATTAAAAAAAGAAAAAAATTACAAACATTATTGAATATCAATTTTATCTGTTAAAGTAACAGAATATTTTAATATAAACTTTTCAATGTGTACCCAAAGTGATTGATACTATGAACAATTATTTCTCCAATCATTCACTCATTAACCAAACAATAACTTTTATTTCATTGATTTATTTTATGCTAATTTTAGGCTTGAATTCTCTTCTTCCTTGAGATAAGCCGCTCTTACCTTAACCCCGAGAAAGAGACTCATATAGACAATTAATTTCATTTTATATCATGTTTAATATGTACCAATTTTTCTTTTATAATTATTAATTACATCTAACAGTTCTGATAATAGAAGAAATAGACACTTATTAAATGAAAGACATTCTAAGGAGCCATAAATAGCCCTAATTATTATTTGGATTTATAATATGTTATGTGTACCAATTTAATCTCTTAGCTACATTAATAGTTTCATTAAATAAGATTTATAAAAATCAAGAAAAGGATTTTTCTTTTTATAAAGTTTATTCATACAAAATTTTGTATGAATTTTGTATGAATATCAATAAATAATTCCATTATTGTAATCAATTGCTGCTTTATTTCTCTGTATAATTTTTTCAATTATTATTGTTATTACTAAGACATTTTACTAGTCTTTACGAAAGAGCACCATAATGTGTAGTTTATAGATAGAGAAAAAATATATTACTTGAAAACTTGCATATAACTTTAAGGCACATTTTGTTGTATACTTATGTTAAAAATGTTGGGCCAATATCTTGCTAAATAAAAACGTTACACTACTATTTCTAAATAACAAAGTTTTAACCCGAAGAAAAGAATTCGCTTAAGGGCCGAGATAGGTAATATGGTTGCTTTGTAAAGTAGCTAAGTGCGTTTTATTCTGTACAAGCCTTAGTAGCCGAGAGGTAACGTGGGGTCTTCCTGATCAGAATATCCCGGGTTCGAATCTCACGAGACCAGGTAGCTTTTCATATCTGTGGTTTGAGGGTAGGAGGGCGGAAGTAAAGCAAATGGTGGTCGGCTCGCTTCCAAGCTGATGGGATATGACTAGTTACCTGGGCCAAAAGGTTAATTAACCTTTGATACCTAGAGTTGACTAGAATAACACTGTACTTTTTCTTTGGCCGCATTTCACTATTGAAGAAAAAGTATTGCATCTCACTTTAGGCTGACGAACTACACCTCGAGACCTCAAAGGAGGAAGGAAGGAAAATAAGGTAAACTCATGTTTGTAAAAGAGAACTTAAAAATCTTGCTAAATTAAATTCACATATTTTAGATAATCATTTTGTATTTTTTTGTAACCAGCAACATTTCACCATGAACATATTTTTGAGTTTTTCGCTTATATTTTGTAGATTGTTGGACGAAAAGCTATAGTTTCAATGGAAAATATACTGGTAGTAAATAAAAAATCATTGTTTCCGAAGGTGTTATTTTCAGATGCAAACTATTCCTCAAGTCATAACGCAATCGGTTTGCTGCTAATTTTTTTAGACTGCCTTTTTTTGCTCTAATGACGGATCAGGAAACAGACGATGAGCATAGTCGTTCTATCACACCTGGTGTATCAAGTAATTTGTTTGATACTGGTGAAATTCAAAAACTTCTGAGAAAGTATACGGTAAGTGAAACAAATTCAGGCTACTTTAAAATTATGTTATTCTCAGAAACATTGTTGTCAAATTAATGTTAAGTAGGACTATATTAAGTTCTTTTAATAATTTTGTATTTTAATTATTCATCTATAAAACCTTTAAGTTTTTTGTTTTAGTATCAACAGTTGCAGAAAGATAAAATACATTCTGCTTTGGGGGGGACAATGTATCTAAAATAAATATGTGACTGGTTTATCAGTTAAAAAAATCAAATCCCATAAATCTGTTCAACAAATACAAAAAGTCATTCAATATCAACCAATTATTGAACACAACTTATGACAAAGATACTTACGAATTCCAAGTCCCCTGTGCCTGCTCCAACATCAGCTTTCTTGTCTCCACCAGCTCCGGGAGTTTTTCTGTATTGGTCTCTGTCCTCAGCAGCTCTTGTCCTGCCTTCTCCACGTGGAGCTGTTGGACGAGGTCTGGCTGTTTCAGGTCTTGATTGCCGTTTCAAAGTAGCTGGCACAATCTAAAAATATGATTGCAGTATTTTGCTAAATTAATTTTCAGTTGACTCGCACTAACACTGAATTACAATTACGAACCTTAAATAATACTTCTCGTAACGCTATTTAAAATAATAAAGGTTTTTTTCAAGATTTTAGAAATATATTAAACAATATTTTGATCACAGTTTTCTAGTTTCATTTAATTTTCATAATACATCACCCAGAAACCCTCAAATATTTTAAGGCGGGAATGACATCTTCTAGTCACAGAACGACTACTAAAAATCTTTATAAATATTCTTGAATATATCTGCTGTTGCTTGTAAAAGTTATTCACAATTGTCAAAAATAGGATTTCCATAAAATAAATGTGAACTCTTTCTTGTAATACATATTATTGATTAAAATTATTAAGGAAATTTACAACTTGTTTTATTTGATACAGACTCCATTAGAAGTAATTCACCTCTTTTATTTATTTATTCAAAACGAATAGACCTAAAAAATTTTTTTTTAAATGGGCTAAATTTAAATACTTTGTAATAAGGAACAGTGTTAGTTTTGACAATATTGAATGCACTAAAAAATAAATTTTTTATAAAAACACTTAAAAGTATAAAATAATTTACACTTGGATAAAAGTAAATTAACTTTTAACTAAACTTTATTTTGAAATTAAAGACAGTGAACTTTAGATCAACTAAATATAAAAAGTAACAAGTAGAACAACCTAAGCTCAATTTTAGAAAGGTACTTTTAGCTCAATTCTCCTGACCCAGAACCAATTTCGCAATTTTCAAGTCTATGGGAATCTTGAAAATCTAGAGTTTTCAGGCAAGCCCTTGTGCATAAAGATAGGTTGCGCACCTAATGTTATGACAAGCGCAATATTGTGTTTATGTGTTGGTGTGTATGTATGTATATGTATTATTTATTTTAATGAGCGACGATCTCTTCGGAGTGATTAGAACTTGAAAATGGAGTTTCGGCTCCGAAACATGTCGTAATAAATACACGACAAGAAGTCACGTGACGGACCTAACAAGGTAATAATATTATTATTAATTATAATAGTGACTTGGTACCACAAACATGCTAATAAAATTAATTCCTAAGCTAAATGGGAATCTTGAAAATCTAGAGTTTTCAGGCAAGCCCTTGTGCATA